>JAODIE010021681.1:0-31815 GCA_027575565.1 Diploeciton nevermanni
GCTCACATTCCTCACTCCACTCATCACTCCGTTGCTACCCACGCCCTCTCTCGTCCACTACCGCAATCAGCCTCAAAGGTCGACTACACGCGGTATCAACAATTTGTAATTTATCAATTCGTAAGCTATCAATACTCTGTTTAATTAGCATATGATAAAATTAAAACAGTACAGTAAATTTCCAAGTGAATGTCTACATGTCAAATAATACTCCAATATTTTTGAATAATGTTCCACCAGCAAATTAATTATATTTACCGTAAGATTTGTTTCCGAACGCACCATTGTGACTCAACTCATAAATCTGCTTTATTATCCTCAATCTAATCTCCCTATTACCACGCACAAAAACTACTCCTGGATAACTTAACGCATGCAACCAGCGATGCATCACAGTATAAAGCCCACTCGTACCAACCTGAACATCAACTAAGTTGTTGGAAACGTTGGAAACTACACTTGGAAACTCTAAAAGTCTAATCAACGTCTCACAAGGAAGATGCTTGTCTCAACCCCAAAATCACCAATCTAGATAGAAGACTCATGAAGTATCAAATCTCCACGCTGACAAAGAAACCTGAAGAGTTAAAGAATCAAGTGACAGCTGTCAATTGTTCTTGAGATGTGAAGATTGCAGATACTCTGGAGAATATTACAGAGATAACAATGCATGATGTTGCAAGTGAACCTAGTGTTGATCTCAACCCTGGTATAATTGATAGAGATGATACTATTCACATTCCATGTCAAACTAATGATAATGACTCGGTAGACTCATCAACAATGTCAGCTGTTCCACAAATAACTACGATTACAGAAAACATCATTGAAGATAAAGTCATCCGTTTTGATGGTGCTGATAATGCAAGTTATGATCTGAGTAGTATGATAAATAATCCCAATTATGAAGAAAAAGGCAAAGTTAACATCTACGAATAAAAACAATGAAACAAACAAACATAAGCAATTTGTTTGTTCATCATCAGATTTAATTCGTTAATATATGTTAATCACCCTGCATGCATTATATACTAAATCAACTGCCACTAAATTAACATCATTTGATAGTTGTGATAATTTTGTTGATATAACAAGTTAGGTTAGTTCAGAAGGCGTTATAGGGTTACGGATAAAGACATGCTCAACATCAACAAAGAATGTTAAATAAGTTAATCTACATCAACGTCACAATTAATAACTCTTGACCTAGTGACTTCTGTCATTTCAATTTCACATTTCCGGACATCTTGGATAGTTCATAATCTAGTTTGTTCTGCACTTAGAGGCAATCGGTTTATGCGTAGTAAGACTCCTGACAGTTTGTGCATCTTCTGTTTCACGCTCGGCTAGGTTTGGACTAGGTTGCAAGCATTCATTGACGAATCCCAAGACGCTGGCTTCGTAACTCTCACGATGATAGCTTAAGTGCTTCACATGTGGACTGGATTTGTATCTGAGGGCGCTTACTTTAACGCCAATGCTTTCTCGGTGGCGGATAAAGGTTTCAACGTCCTTAAAATGACATAAAACTTAAAAGTTAAAATTTACCTTACAGGTTAGGTTAAGTCTGGATGGGTAATAATAGGTTAGGTTAAGATAGGTTACCTTGTGCGATATAAGATCATCAGCTTCAGAATAAATAAAGTGTTGCGGCCATCTGTGCTTCTCAGTCCGGAGGCGGTCGAATGGATCAGCTACTAAATCACGTTCAGCAATCCAGAGATACTTTTGCGCCACCTCCCACAGCCAGATCATCGAGCACAAGAAGGTAAAGAGGAAAGACATTGTCGTGTTGTATATAAAATTGCCTCCTAAGATAGCGGAGATTGCCTTGTACAGACTCACAAGACGACGTCGTCCTGGGCTTGAATCAAAGATGACTCCTTTAACCTAGAAAAAGTACACATGCAAGTTAATAAAATTAGAAAACATGATTAACATCTTAATAATCTACAAATGGACAACTCTAATTAGTTGTTACCATAAATGAGACATACCTGGATAGTTTTGTGACTCTGCTCCAAAGCCATTGAAAAGTTTTGGTAAAGAAAAGCGCCGCCATTTGAGAAACAATGCACTATAATAGGATGCCCGTCAAAATTGAGATCGTAAAGAAGTTTCACCAGTTTTTGACCAATGCGCACAACATGATATCGTTTCCAAAGAAGATATTTGATTGGAACAATGTAGCGGAGTGTAATTAATCTGAAATTAATCGCAAATAGTCCAATTAGTGATTTAAAGTAACGTACGACAATGAGAATGACACTTTGACAGTGCAAACAATTGACAGCTATAACACTGTCAAACATGCATCACATTGGCAGCATCATATGCACAAGTTAAATACACACTCAAATTTAATCAATTAGTTAATAAGTTTTGATATTGTTTATTAAAAAATCTTAAACTAATTTCTAGCAATTTAGTAAGATACAATGAGAGTGACAACGATTGGCTGTAACACGTGTAGCTCGTGTGAATCAAGTGTAAATCTAATTTAGACAACTTCATCAACACAAAACAAATGAAAATCTCATTAAGAAGTTAATGAGAATTGATTTTATCACCTGCTGTCATGCTTCTAAATTATCCTAGTAATTTTACTTTTTTAATTAATAGTCACACTACGGCACAACAATGATTAGTCCTGACTGCAGCAAACAAACGAATGACTGCAATCGATAAAACACCTGCAGACATCAGACTGCAGGTCAACAACATCAAACAACTCCATCAAACTACACCGAAAGAACAACTAATTAAGTCTCTCTAATTACGAGTGAATAAATTACCCTCGATTTTCATAAATCCTCGAATACTTCGCCAGGTATTTATCCTGACATCCAGCCCATCCAAAGAGAAGCACCACCGGCAACAGATCTTCATCGACAACGAATACGTAATCATCCCCGTTGGCACCATTGAGGGCGGCTGCATTCGCAACAGCTGACGATGCGGATGCTGCCGTCGAATGCGTCGAATACTTGGAAGTGGGAAACTTGATGTGATATTCCAGTCCCGAATCGAAATCCTCCGCGACGGGTGCGACGCGTGACAAGCCGGAGGCGGCGGAAACGCCGGTCGCAGTGCGTGCGCGTATGGCCCGCGCGTTCTCCATCTTTTGACTGCGGCGGTTTCGGCCGATGTGGCGCTGCGAGCAGAAGCGGGACGCCGCCGCCGCCGCAACTGCCGCCAGAAGCGGCGCCACTTTGACTGGCGGTAACTGCGGCAAATCAATAATAATCACTCACAACATGAAATGCACAATGTTTAATTGTTTACTTACTTAAATTGTGATTTATTCAAACCTAATCAGTTAATTACTTTGAAATTGTTACCAAAAGAAGAATGACACCTAGTTTAACCGACAAGATATTAAACAATTGATAATTGAAATGTTAAATTAAATTAAAACTTGGCAACTTAGGCAACTCCTTCCACTTTTACTCAAATTAAAGGATTTAAAACAATTAATAAATAGAATAATTAGTACATTCTAAAATTAATAAATTATAAATTTATTTTCATTATTTGCAGAATATGCAATCCCTAGTTTATCAAAATTTTAATTAGCAACCTAAAAAATCAATTCAAATAATCACTTATGTGACATTATGCTCAACCTATGTTTCAATGTCTATCTCTCTTCTACTCATCTGCAATCTTATTGTATCACCTTTAACGTTCCTCGTCCTTTTGACCCACGACTCAACCCGACTCGCACCGATCACCCATCAAGCCAACGTAATATAAACTCCGCTTGAATCTTGCCACCACCAGTCGCCTATTAACCACTGCGCGTGCCGCCACGTCGATCTCCACACTTGTCACACTTCCGGTGCGCCTGAAATTGCCGATATGTCGATCCACATCAAAGACAAAGTGAGTTTAATCAATATTTCTAATCCTACTGCGGCGCCATATTGTTTTCTGTTCCTCATGCATTGGTAATTGATCATGGATTACACGATTTGTTAACTGCGCTGATGAAACAAAAATGACGATCGCGTCAAAATTCATAGCGTGCCGCTAACCTGCAACGTAACCTTGAAAACCCCAGCATTGATTCTGGTTAGCTCTTTCATTTTGCTTACAACGATGTACCGCTTGAGATGAATTGTCTAATAACGCGTTAGACAATTACATTAAGTTGATGACTGGGATTAGTCATGGTTTTTCGAAAGAGTGGCTCGAATCTTGCTTCATTGGCGTGCTAGGCAACGATGACGAAGTGTTGTATGACGTATCTGATTTTGTTTCGTAAATGTCTCTGGAATGTTTTAGTCTTCAGTAGTTTATGATCGTGATGTAATCGTTAAGAAATGTAATGAGTTGCTAATGAATGCTTGGCGAATGTTATGATTCGTAATCCAAGTGTGCACCGTCGTGCTGTTATCAGTGCCATGGTTTTTCTAGCATTCTGATAAAAAAAAACGCGCTGCACACTCATTAAATGTTCGACTGCACGCGTTTGAAAGCAAATGTGTGGCGCCAAGGTTAATGGAATACCGCAATTCCCACGTTTTCCATTCTCAATGCTGAGCGTTATTATTGACTATTTCACATTCATACAAAATTATTGCGTCCCTATCAATAATTCTTATCATTGTCAATACTTAATGTTCATATTAATTTTGTTTCGAATGGCGTGTGTGGTAGGCAACACATTATGCACGAAGAAGGTGACAAATTTTGTTTTAATTGTTTACTTAGTTATTTTATCCTTCTTTGTAATTCACTTGTTTTGCCAAAGTTTAATTAGATATGCTAGAAATCATCATCATGACATGAATATTGATTGATATTGCGATTGCAATCGCATTATCTTGATTAGTCCGGTGTCGACACATAGAATTATTAAGTAGATGGAAATACGCGGTGCATTTGTTTGTAGATGATTAAATTATGTTCGATTTACTTGCTTTGCAGGAAGACTTCGACGAGAGGTTGGCCAGCGCTGGCGACAAATTGGTCATTGTTGACTTCTTCGCCACGTGGTGCGGTCCCTGCAAGCTGATTGCACCGAAGTTGGAGGATATGGCTGCATCTAACCAGAATATTGTCGTGTTGAAGGTAAACTCATTAAACCCTCTTCGTTTTATATTAATTGATGATAACAATGAATTTGTTCTTCTCTCTCTCTCTCTCCCTATCCCTGTTGTAGGTTGATGTAGATGAGTGTGAAGAACTCGCACAAGACTACAACATCTCCTCGATGCCGACGTTCCTCTTCATCAAGAACAAAGAGGTCGTCGATCAATTCAGTGGCGCTAATATTGAGAAGTTGGAAACGGTCGTGAAGAAGCTTATTTAGAGCATAACACTTGGTTATGTATATATATTACTGTTTAAAGAATTAATAATTGCGTACTGCATACGTGTTACATGCTATATTAATGTTTACGTTATGCCCACTGGAAACAGCTTATAGCTCTATTTACATGTACGTTTATTACCTGCATTATTTACTGAAATTTGTATCATTCACAACCTGTGTTATTTGCACCAGATAGACAACACGCGAATGTCGTTTTGAATGTTGAGAGTAGCTCCGTTTAGTGGCACGCTCAATATATGATTATAAACAATTGGAAGATAAAAGAAACACATTAAAGGACCGATTTATTTGACAATATTTACTTGTACCACTCAATGCATAACTATGAATTTGACGAGTCATGCGACAGTTGAAGTTGATTGTAATTTGTGGGATGTCGTTAGATCTATACCTGGTTAGGCCAGGTATAGGTGGAGGGATTAATGAGGATGTGGACTTTAGTCTTGTGTCTCCAGCATGTGAGCTCTATGCATATAGAGTAGAATTCATTTGTTTTACCCAGTTTAGTTACTTTGAGTGTGCTCATGTCAATATTTGATGTTTTGTTGTGGCAATTAGGGTTTTAGAGCACTATTGAATAATGATAAAACATTACTTATAGTTTCATTTAGAAGCCTACACAGTGATTATTGCTGTGTTGTACCATATGCATTGTTAACTTTACAGTTAGAACTCTCACAGGAAGTAATATCACTTTCTAAACAAGAAAAAATTATTCAGATATTACCTCCAGCCTGAAGAGGAAGGCAAAACACACTGATTGTAGAGCTGATCTCATTTCTTGTACTTTTGGATGGTGTAGGAGATTGTCACCAAGTAATAACCAATAAAACTGGTTTTATTCTTTCTTAATTAACCTAATTCATCACCTAACTTACTCAATGTACAATTGCATTCAAAGGTTCTGCTTTAATATTTGCAAGATTTAATCTGTTGTCAACATCTTCATCAATTAATCCCACAATTGCCCTAAACAAATCATCAACATCAGCACTGAACTGAATAACTAACTAAATATGACATCAGTTGATGGTAACTTACACATTATCACCCCTTATAATATGTAATCCAAGCATAACTTGCTCAACACCACTTGCAGAAGAGTAGACTCGCTCATGTGATTCATCAATTATAATGTTGATTGTCTGATCAAAACCTTTCAGAGTACCCTAAAATATATGCAATTAGTAAATGTACAAAAAAGAAAAAAAAAACTATAAAATTAAATGACTAGTAACTTAATTAAGTTGGAAAAGTCTTACAATAAAGTTTCTTCCATCAGAGGTGATGATTGAGACTGTATCTGAAAATTAAAGAAAATATTAATTGAATTGGGAGATAAGAATTAATACTTACGGTTTACAAATTGGTCCAAACTGCTTGTCATCTTTGATAAATAATGAAAGTTAATGAACTAGAAGACTGAAGATTAAATTTGTTGGAAAACGAAGAAAATTCGTTATAAATTAAGAGGTTAACATGCAAGCGCCGTGCTAGCATAGATCAGATCCACCAAATACCAAGCAAACAAGATGGTTCTACCAAAATGGGAAATTATTTGAATAAAAAACCACAAAATTAATATTTTATTAAACATTATAAATAATATAGTAATCTCTAGTTTCAATTACCATGAATTTGAGCGTAGTAGGCAGTTAGTAAATAAAATACGTCAAAATTTGTATTCATGACAACAATTTGAAAAGAATAATTGAGTTTAGATTAATTGCTAATATTTTACGTTTAAAATAGTAAAATTTTTGTTTATTAATTTAATTTTGTAATAATAATTATATATGCATTGATGTTCCACCAACTATTTTTGGTTATCTTATATCTCTAAGTAAAACTGAGAGAGAAGTAGTTTTTGGCAGTTTGTAGAACGCTCAGATAATAATGGCCTCTATGTAAATTGCAGTTAAGCACATTTCAATAGCTGGATAAAATCTATTGCAGATTTTTAAAGCTTTGCAGATATTTATACTTTAAAGATTTCTATAAATTTGCAGATTTTACAGTCAATTATAAATTATCTAGTATTTAAAAATAAAAATTCGATGGCTTTAGAAAAAAATATATTTAAAAGAACAGCAAGCATCTGCATTAAAAAATATAAACACTAATTCTACGCATAGAAATAATCATATTTTCACTATAAAGACCTGCAGGTGAAGAACTCAAAAATGTGGTGGTATACCCCACAAATCACAAAACAACTCATTCTAGGATTTTACATTGATATATTATACATTTATTGTACTTGATCAATTTGTTTGTTTCGCGCTCATGTTCAGCATCTGCACATGCATCGCCGTCGTTAATATATAATCTGCTATCGTAATTATATAAGCGCACTCTTCCACTCACATGCTCAGTCATTCCACACCAATGATAATCACATCATACGTATTCATTATATATACCTCACATTTTCACATCCAAAAAGATGATAAATAGGAGCCGACAATCACCCTTGTTTATAGGCTCTTTGACCACTTCAACCTCTCCGTTGGTATGACAAATTACATCCACATGATTTAACACCAACTTCCCAAACTGCAAACACTCCTCCTTCTCAACCACTTACAATTCTTACTTGCTTACAACTGCATTATATAATAGTACATATTAATTTTCTTTTTTAGTATTTAGTTTCATTTTTTACAAACAATGGTCCTTTCTACTATCACAGTTTTCAAATAATAATATTTATAAAACGTTTAATCTCCCTTCAGATTTTGTCTGTTTCCTTGGCTCTCATCTGCAAACTAACTAGTCTCGCAAATCCTGTATTGATTTTTAAGATATTAAATAGTTATTCATAGCAATTCCGTTTTTGCAAATATTAACATCAATTAACATGCTCTGGCTTAACTTCTTCATACTCTCCACCATCAATAAAATAAAAATATGATACACGACACTATCGAAGAGGATGACAACGACCACGTGACACATGAATTCTCAAGGTGGGGGCACGCTTTGAAAAGCTTACAATCGAAGGAAAACGTGTCGCAACCTCAGGATCAATCAACATGCTCTAAATACAATATTTACAATAGTTACAAGCGGCACACAATTTGGTCGTGCTTGCATCGTGAACATCTCGTGTTTTGAAACCTTTGGCACAATCTGGGCAACGGACAATCTGACAGCAGACATGTTTACCCTATATGAACAAGCGCGAGCATTGAGGGACTTTCTACGTGTTCGTCGTGCTCGGATAGGGAAACATAGTGCCGGCGGTGGCGGTAGTGGGGCCGGCTGACCGTACGGCGGGACGTGGGGGCAGACGCGGCGTCGTCTGGCCGGAAGACGTCGAGCTGGAGTCACTCATCAGCCGTGGTGAGATGCTCGCGGGTTGGGGCGGCAAGCTACAACAACGAAGAGGGTTGGTTTAACACTGAGAGATAACGCAATCACCAACAACAAACACAAAACAACTGGAAAATATAAAACACCACGAATATGCAAACATTCATGGAAAAACGGTAAGGAGGGAAATCAATGTGGTGACGACGCTTTTCTCGTCGTAACTCCAGTACAGTCAAGATTATGCAGTTTGGTCTCCACCATCTGCAGGAGAGATCGCTTACGTCGTGAATGTGAAGCGTCCGAACATGAACGTCGTAAAGTGCCTCTAATTAGCAACAAACTAAGTTAATAATGAACGCGGCAATTCATTTTTAAGGAATTGTCAACCACACAGCCTTCAATACGTGTACTTACGTTGTATTCCCATTGTTTATCCCCCTGACTGGCAACTGTGGCTGATGACTATGATGATTCGCTTGTCTGCGAATATGCAACTGTGAAGTATGCGTCGGATTTAACCTCGGCATTGTCCCACCACCTCCAGCGTACAACCCTCCATGCCCATGACTGCTTGGAGACGCTGCCGGTTCCCGCCTAGGGGGTAATGGCGGTGCATCGGGGGCTTGCTTAATCTGCTGTGGAGATCTTATCTCAGGACTGTCTCTCCTAATCCTCGGAGGGAGTGGAGGAGGGGTAGATGGGAACAGTCTGGGACTGTTAGGTTCTTGTAGAGCGACGTACGGACCTGGTGATGCTGGACTATGTGGACCGGGACTACTGGGACCGAAAGGATATGGCCTAGGGCTGAAAAATGAAGTACCAATGAAACCAATAATTCAAGCAGAAACGACTAATTAACAATGAAATATTAGATATACTTACACAAATACAGGCGTTGGATGTGGTAACGGATCTGGTCTGGTTCGATTCACAATCGATGAAGTAGTACTAGACACACTGGAATTCCTCACATGCCCAGGTTGAAATCCTCCATTATCTGATATAGGCGCAGCTGGTGACGCCGGACTCAACGTCGGACTATTCTGTCCTAACTGTACTGGTGCGAAGATGCTAAACTCACTGTCGCTTTTACTGGAATCTTCCTTTCCAGAATCATCACTCTTTGCATTATGGTTACTTATGGCAGCAGCCGTTGCTGCTTCCTTTACATGAGAATTTGAGGATGAACTGATTGAAGTTGAAGTGGATGACAGTTTCGATTGTTTGGACTTGGTACTAGGGGTTTTCAGGTGGCTGGGAGGCCACTTTCTTTGGAATTTCGGGACTTGTTTACACCCGCGCGGCTCAATCTCCATACTCTTATTGAAGAGATAGTTGGAGATATCTGTGTCTTGCATGTCTTCAAAAGGATTTAAAGTTTCCAGATAATGCTATTGGTAGAAACAAAAGGAAACTAAATATCTCAGGCCACAGGTGACATTACAAGCTAGACTTACCCTTATTTTAGGCTCTAGATGGTAATGATAGGGTTGATTCTGGTACTGTTGTATCTCTCCAGTGATCTCCGCAATTTTCCGCCGTTTGAAGAAGTTGATGAGTTGGCTATTGGGGAGGTTGTCAGGGTTGCCTTCTTCAATATGCAGGATGTGGGTGAGGTACATGCCTAGAAAGGGCACACAGGGTGGATTGATAGAGCGGAGCTTTTCTTGGTATTTTTTGAAGCGGTCATCAGCTCCTGGGCATTCGTCTAAGACTTTTTTGTTCTGAGGTGACAACGCCTACGATAAACAATAGAAGCATTAGAATGTTTTCAGATTTTCTCTCGCCTTTACTTACTGCTATTGTATGCTTCAATCTAAATACTGACGCTGACCCCATTGCTGAACTAATTGCAAGGACACCATTAAAGTTGTTGAGTTCATCCAGCTGTGTCATGACCTCAATAATCCTGTTGACGACTGTACATCGTTCTTCAAAGTTTGCTGCATCCACAATGTTCTTTTCATACCACCTTGTCATCTGCAAGCAGAAACCAAAGTACAAATCCAGCGAATTCAAATCAGTGCAATGGACTTACATTTGTAGTGTGTTTAATCATCTTCAACAAATTTGGACTGGTCTTCTCTTTATCCTTCTTAGTCCACACTGACCCTACTAACTCCGAAGGTTTGATCGTCCGGTACAAATCAAACTCCAACATAGTCAGCTGTCTTGCTAACTCAACAGGATGCAGAGTCATCAACGAAAAATCCTCTTCTTTCCTAGTAATGTGCCATTCAATTGGTGGCTTTGTCCTACCATCACAAACGTAAATCCTTTGGATGTGTCCTTCAGGTTGTTGATGTTCCAACTGAAATCAATGCAATGAAATGATGAAATAAGCAGAGCTTATTTAAAACAAAATTGTGAATAGCTTACCTTCTTTCTCTGAACAATCTTCAACACAGAATCAACCCACTTCCTCATTGACTTGCCATTAACTGACTCCAGGAACTCCATTAAGTTCTCTAACAACACCTCATCCCTGACGAAATCATAAAAATGATGATCCACCCAATGCCTTAGTACATTCAACACCCTAAATTGCACCGGCTGGCAGTACTCCTTCCTATACCTCTTCCAATCCTCTCTCTGTGAATTCTTCTGCAACTTGTCCGTATCACAATTATTCACTTCCTGCTCATACACCAGCGACGGGTCAGGAATATGAAACCGGAGTATGAGCAACTCCAGCAACTCAGTAGGAGCACAAAACGATCTGTACGTCGTCAAAAAGGTCCGTACAAACTTTGGATCCGCGTAAATGTGATAAGTCAACCTCTCGACAAGTTTATAAATAGTCGCTCCTTTGATCAACGGCACACCACCATTTTCCCCTTTATCCAGAAGAATATTCTCCTTGGAATCTGCTTCTGCAAACTTGTACAACTCGGGCGAAGGCAATTTAAGCGGGTGTTTTCTCTCAATGTCGCTCAGAATGCTGTCTAGGATACGTTCCAGCATGGACCGGGTATTCAGCATGACGATGTCGGCCATCCAGGAATTCTTCTCATCTGCTGATGCGGCGCAGAGAGTAATAGGCGGGTGGACACGTGGGGAGAGTTCGAAAGCATGTTTGACTTCATCGGTATCAGCATGATCGATGATGTCTAGTTTCCGAAGGAAAAAACGTTCCTTAAGACGCCATTCGGGATGATGATTCGCGTGAGTAGAGGTCACACGACGAGAGTTATGCTTGCAGAGGATCATTAAACCATCGAAGAGGAATACACGGCGTTTTGTTAGGCGCTTCCCGGAGCCGACTTTCATTAATACATCTTCTACAAGATGAAGAAACACTGTAAATAAAAGTTAGAGGAGCGTTAGCAAGTGACGTACCTCGAATAAACTCATTGCAGCACTGTCCCAAATCCTTCGAATCCCAATTTTCTACATTCTTCTCTAATTCTTGAATCTTCTCGATCGCTGCTTGTCTTCTGGCACGTGCATGCAGTTGAGAGTTGCGGGGTAACAGTTGGAATGCACATGAACGCTCTGAAAGCAAACACAAGCAAAATATTTACATGAAACTCGTACAACGTTAATAAAAGCTAAGAATTTTCTTACCTAGAAATGCAAATAAAGGAATAAGCAACCCTTCAACTTGCGTCAACGCTTCCTTATCATCCGGTGCTTGGGACAACCCCAACAAAAGCTTTAAATACTCCTCATATGTGAAGCAATGTCTAATAGGACCCATTAACAACGCAGGTAGATAATACTTCAAAGCTAGTTTCATCCCAGTTCCCGCAGTCAACACCATTTTGTTGACATCACACTGATTCAACAGTGCATTAAGTGTCTCTCTGCAGTTCGGCGACATGACATCCTTTGCGTATTTGTTATAAACGATAAACTCCGCTCCCTCGGCCAACTCCTCAAAGCAGGTGCCTACATAAGGCATTTGCTCTTGTGCCATTTCCATCACGTCCTCGAGGCTGCCCAGCAGCGTGACGGTGAGGTCGTAGATGTCGAGAATGTTGCTGAAGATGGCATCCAACTGCCGCTGGTCTGCCTTGAGTTTGATGATTTCCTCGCGGAATACTCGGATGATCATGTGGAGTTCACGCAAGTACTGCCTTTCCGAAGCCATTAACTCCCGGACGACTTCTTCGTAAGTCAAAGAGCCACGTGAAGTAGCAACTATGGGTTCCGTGGAGTTGACTGGCATACCGCTTTCATTTTGGCAGAACATGTCCATCAGAGCCTAGGAAAATGTTTTTTTTTTTCATTATTAGAAAATAAAATTATTCCAGCAATACCGAAGTATTTATAAATACATAGAAAGGTAAAACATTTATCAAAATGGAGATAATGGAATGGATGAAGTTGTGAGAAAGCAGTAGACTAAAACACAAAATCAAAGAGTCATTCAAGCAACAATAATTCCAGTTGTGATGATAAAATAGAACGAAGAAGAAGAAGCAGCAAAGTTTAGCAGAAGAGTCAACATATCCAAAGTCATGCAACTTTAATTTCCTTTCCTTCACATTAAAAACAAGGAATATTCTTCGTAAAACAGCTCGAATATTTCTTGCTTTGTGTACCTACCATAGCTGTGGTCTGAGGCGGGCGTGAAAAGCAAAAATTTCCAGCGAATTAAGCAAAATACAATTAAGAATAACGTTATATGGAAACCACAAAAGTGATGTTTTGATAATGATTATAAACTAAAACAGATGAATTATGATGATGAGAAACCGAACTAAGTCGATGTGGAGACCTAATAAAAAAACATTCAAATCAAGGAAATAAAGAACATAAATGCAACGAAACAAGAAAATAATACAAGCAAATTTATGTTACAAATAATTAACATGTTAAAATACTGCCTAAATCAAATAATGTTGGAATAAGTTGCCAGTATTGTTTACCTTGTCTGCATTCATGGAGATCTGTACATCCTGATAGGTAATTTCCACGTGCTTGATGATCTTCACGTAGTTGCCGGCGAGTTTTAGAATGTCCGCTGAGATGTACTCCAGAACAGCCACCAGGAAGAGAGACACACCAGTGTCAAACTTGCAATGGTGCAACTCCTACAATTATAAGAAACGAAGTAGTTATTGTTGACAACTGCAATTAAATCTTAAAGAAGTTGCCTACTTTTTGGAGCAGATTGTGTATCTTATCAACTGGCAAGACAGGCTTGTATTTCTTCCCTTTGAGAAGAGCATCCTGAGCTTCCTTGAGAGCCCATTTGTCAATGGGATTAGGGAATGTGTTTTGCACTCTATCTTCCACATCCTAAAATAAAACAAAATGAATTCAAGCCATAGAACAAAACAATCATCTATTCATAGAGATGACTAAAGTTTTTACCTGAACGCTGATTGGGCTTGGTTTAGCACACAACATCCCCAACAGCTGGAGACACAGCTTCTCAACATACTCCAATGCATCATCTTTGGCTTGTAATGATGGATGGACTTGTTCCAGCACCTAAAAACAATATTAATATCCACTATTACACCAAACTACATCCACAACTATCTTTTCAGAGATGAATGCTCTACTTTTTACAAGTTTTCTTTGTGGGTTTGCAAGAAATGTCTTACCTTTTTCAGTGCAACAATCAAAACACCTTTCCACTTGCCGATATTCTCGTCCGACGTGAAATCGATGTGATCGCCGGAGTTTATCGCGTTCATCGTCGAGACAGCACATCAAGAACACTACAAACATGTAACCCACAATCCAGCTAATGTTGTTCACTGCACTGAAGAACAATTGAGAAGAAACACGACGCCAATACAGCGTCCTTCTTACATATACTCCTCTTCATCATTTTCATACCACCATCATTCTTCTTGGCAACAAATTGCGGCGCCCACAACACTTTCAAACTAGCCTATTTGAATGGAAACAAGAGCAATTCAATTGTTTCTCACATTGACAGGTGATTGGTTAACGTCGTGAATCCGATGTTTTCTTCGTTTTGCTTGCCAATAGAAGTAATAATCCTCTTCTAGACAGCATTAACGGCCACAATTTGTGCAAGATGCATTAGTTGTGCTTCATTGGCGTGATATTCCTCTGTTTTGTGCGATTCCGCGTTTCCCTTCTTGTGCTGTCCGGTGGTTGCTTGTTGTCGCCCAATGTTTGACAATCGACGATCACAGGAATGGCGCACAGTGCAAGTTGTTCCCGGATATTTTCCAGATAAAAACGGCGCCGACTACTCTACTGCTTGCCGCAGAACGCAAACACATTGAGCGTGTATTCTGCACAGTTTGTTCCGCAGCTGGGGGCGGGTAAGCAAAGCAAAACGTGAGGTTTTTACTAATTTTTGAGGATCCCACCGACTGCGACCGCCTTCACGTACGCCATGTTCTCTACTAACGAATTTTCACGGAGATTACCGACTGAAGGTTCCATTCCATTGTTGATGAGGGCGTTAAAATGTCAAGAAAACACGGATGTTGCCAAATATTTCATTATGTTAAATAATCTTTGAGGTTCGGGATAGTTAAAAAGAGAGGAAATGTATCAAAGCATATTCATCATATTGTTACTTTATTAACTCGGATATACTGTTTTGTTTGTTTGTTTTGAAGTAATATCTGGTTATTTTTCGATAAAATCTCCATCAATCTTCATTAATTTCAACATTCGATAAAGAATTTACTAGTGGCAGCTTAATAAGTACAATAAATAAATAAATTAATAAATATTAAGATTTTTCTGACAGTTCTGGCAGGAATAAAATAAGTACAAATCGTAATATAATTTACAAATCACATAAAATAAATTACCTACCTAAGTTATACATAAATAATTCGCTAGTTGCTTAATTAAAAATACTGACATCGACACTACACCAAATACTGTCTTATTAGATTCTGATATGATATGATTTGACTTATCATCTACAAGCATCATCTCACGAAACAATCTGTGTGGGTGTGTGTGTGTTGTTTAGGTAGTGTCTTAATACTGGAAATTCGTCTAGCAGCCATGTTGGAAGGTGTGATCCGCCATCTTGATCTATCGCACTTGGTAGAGCTCCGAGGATGCAAGCTGCGAATTTCGAACGGATTCCAATCGATGTCCAAGATGTGAAGAGGTCGTCGATTGGGTGGATGGGGTGAGATCGGTGAAGTGGCGTCGGAGCTGCTGGAGGCGCTGCAGGCGATAAAGCAGGGCGGATTTGGCTTCGGTTTCAGCGGCCAGTTCGGCTTCTTCAGCCTTGAGAAGCGCATCTTCGGAGTCTTCTTCGCTGGCGTTGAAGAGGTTTTGCAGGAAGGATGCATCTGCACGACGTTTGCGACCACTGGACGGGTAAGAAAAGTTAGGTTAGACATTAATTGTTAACAAACAAGGAGAACAAAGAAAATTAGTAAAATCATGAATTCTGATTTTTGAAGCATTAAGGTATTTGTTTTATAGTTGTTTTTCTTGATTAACCTTAAAAATTGTTCGAAAACACTTTATACTGAATATTGTGTTTGCAGTAGATTTTTATTTGATATTTTCCTAAAATAGCTGCAATTATCCCACCTTATTTTAAAGATGTTGACGTTTCAGATTAATGACAAATTTAAAACATTGATGTTGGTTGCTACTTCTTGGTTTTTGTTTAAAATTTGCTACTTTTAAGACCAACAATTGTGTTTAATTAGCATTTTATAAATTTTCTACTTAATTTATTCTGTGATGAGGTAATTTTGATTCCTTTCTTATTGAGTAAATAATCAGTAAGAAAAGAAAAAAAATTCCAAATTTTAACGGTGTTAACCTTGATTTATGTAACTCAACAACGCAGAAATCAACATACATTTTGTTAGGATCCAAACCAATTCCAACTGGAACAGTAATCAGTTTTCCTTTAAGCTTATCCAGTGCAATGAGAGTCTCCAACTCAGCAAGTCGTTGATCCGAGACACGTTTAATTCTGTAAACACGAGAGGAACAAATGATTTAGTATCATTATCCATTGCATTGGGTTGCAGACAATAAAGTCTCTTCCAAAAGTACACAAGCATGTGATAGCATAACACGATATTTCCAAGATTTCTCAACACTTATCTGGCGTCAATTGCACCAGAAAGTTACAATCGAAATTATTGGCTAAATTAAGATCTTTCACAGTCAGTAAATCACGTACTGGATTGCGTTTTGCATTTTTTTCCAGTGTGGAGCAAGTAGAAATGCAAATGACAAACAAACTAAATAATTATAAATTTGGTTATCAGCCATAAATTCACAAGTCGAACATATTAACAGTGTAACAGAGTTTAATATGTAGGCATGCCAATGAATTAGATGCTTAATGAGTTATATATTAATATGTTAATGAGCTAATCAACAATAACTGTGCTAATATTGCGCTGGTCACTTAATCAAAGCAGTAGAACTCAAGCTAATTTAATGCGCAACTAATTAACTAATGAATTTGCATCATTAACGCAGGTTCAAATTGACTTAACAATCTATAAATAACCTAATAATCTAGAGTTATCTATTTATATATTTTAGTAGCTCAGCCATTTCTTGTTTCTGCCTTGATGCTGCATAAAATTGTTTAGCTCATGCATAGTGATGTGATGAGTTTTTTACTTCTCTAACTAACCAAATCATGTTTAGACTCGGTTGGTTTGTCGATGTTAAAAGTTTTTCAGTTTGACTAAAGATAGATTGAGGTTAGATTCGAACAATATGCCGGAATTGATGACATGCGCTATTTATTTATATTCAACTGCTGTTAGAAACAACAGCAATTGAATTCAAACCGTTGCGACACTTTCCTTAGCTTGAACCTGTCTAAGCGTTAATATTGATTAATTGAATGTGTTCTAAAATAATAAACGTGTTTAATTGCGTGTGATTATCTAATCACAAATCGTTTACATCCACAGTGGTTTAAATAAACGAATCAATTGCCCAATAAGAAAACATACTTATTTATAAAACAAGCTTTTATTAAGCGACATTTCTTTTTATTAATTAATCAATTTGAATCATTCAAGGAGATCAAATAAATCATGCGCCAAATGCATTGAAGGTCATTACCTTTGCCTGTACTTAGCAATAAAACAAGACTAGTGCTGCTTATATTCTTTCATTAAAACAAATAAACTCATTTATTTTATATTGCTCCCAGTTTAGAAACTCAGTTTGGAAACTAACATCATCCGTTTGAACGATTCAAACTGACAGCTCACAGACGCTGTCAACGTTGACAGTTTCTAATAGAGGAAGGCACAGCAAATATTGAAAGTCACCAGGTTTGAACCGAAACTAGAGAATGTTTTGTAAGTTGGCAGCACTGACCTGTGAAACAAATGACAATTTGTGACTTCTTTATTTTATTACTTTAGAATAAGTAATCACAGCACAAGATTGGTATGTATTGATTGTATGCTTGAACAATATGATTTTTATTTAATCTTATCATTCATTTAATTCCAATTTGACTGTTAGCTTAATCAATTGGTGCAAATGGATGATTTGGCTTGACTTGGCAAAACAAATGTGATGAATATGAAAAAGTTAAGCCATGCAAAGCTGAACTATTATATTCAGTATTAAATAAATCTCCTTTCATCATCATTTCGCTACCAGTCTCACAGCTGCCAGCAGGAAGGTATGCATACGACTTTAAACGTCTTGTTACACTTTATACCATAAAAGGAACGCGCTAAAGATCATCGCAATGAATGGTAAATGCGATAAAACCTAGTGAACTTAACCAAACTAACCTTCAAATAACCTCAAACACTTCATAAGCAGATGAAACTCAAAACTCAATTTGCATATTAAAGCACCTTGAAGTACAATTGTTAAGTAATTACAATCACAATGTAAAATAGTAATGAAAATATTCCGCTTTGTTGCAGCTGCATCGCAATGGCGGTCATTAATCTTAATGGGTGATAATCACGATAATGTTTGTAATAGTGATAATTAATAAGTAATATGTCATGACGTCATAGGATAGTATTGAGTTGACAGTCAGTTAAAACACCCTTGAGATAAATTTTTCGGTAGTCAATAGTGTGACATACTTTTCACGACGAAGGAGAGCAATGAGACATGCTAATAAAGTGCAATAATACACGGAGACCATCGACACTGACAGCTTTAATACGAATGAATGTGTGTTTCTACTGTTAATAAATAAGGTGCATTATAGAGTTTCTAGGTGAGGTTTAGAGAAATTAACATAATATTTGGTTATTAATATTTTGTTCATTATAGTGTTCTACGCTGACTTATCAACTTATTGATATTAATTAACGACATGAATAAATTATTGTTATCTGTTTCAAGTAAGAGCACACTATTGGCAATGCATTCAAATAGCTTTCTTCTTCTTACTACTGGTTTCATTTCAGAGCGAAGTTGAACTGGTAGTCCAAAGTGTCATTCAAGATGCGCGGTTGCCACGATTCACATCTGTCGGGTGAGTACGAAAAGCACGCACAGTCACACGTACGAAGTCGATTGCACTCGAATGAAGCCCGAGTGTCGTCACGTTTTAATATTTTTATGTTATTTGACACTTGTATAGGTTATGTTGCAATGCAATCAAACCTTAATCGCCACAATGGTTTTATCACGTGTGCAATTATTTACGAGATTTTATCGCCACTTACGTTCAAATTACGTCAAGAAAAATCAAGCAGCAAGTACGTACGTAAAACACGAAATACTGAAACCAGTATTGGTTTAATTTTTTAGGATAGATGTTGCTTTGACCTCGGTTTATAATTGCTCGGATTTATGTGATTCAATCAACGGATTTGATTTAGAAATTTGGAAAGTTAGGCGAATCTTTTGTTTGCATATAAGTTGTTAATCTTAGTAATGCTCAAACAAGCTTTTACTATTAAAGATAAAATTGCCTGAAAAGTATCAAGACTCAAAAAATTTTATTCATTCTTTTTAAATAAAATGTTTTTCTCTTTGGTATAAAGTAAACATTTGTTCTTTTAAGCTGTTTTAAGAGTTTTTCTAGTAATAAATTAAATAGCAATTACTACGAATTAAAGTTTCACTACTCATGTAGTAAGTAGAACTAGATAAGTGAAATATTTAATTTTTATGCCGAGAGATAGTGGCGGCAATAATTGATGAGTTCCACTTCACTCCAAGTGCTCTCTCGACTTGAGCTAACATGATCTAACTTGGTGTGACTTACTCCAAGGCTAATTTCAATTGAACTAAGCAATCTCTTATCACTCGCGCACCGCAACTCTAATAGATTGTAATAAATCGTATTAATGGCCCGATGTCTCCGATAGAAAACCGAATGCGGCCGGAAATTGCGTCGTGGCCGCGTGAGAAATGCACACAAATTTCACCAATTCACTCGTCTCGCAATGAGTGATGATGATTGTTGCCTGATTGGCGATTATACTCGATACTCGACGAAATGCTAATTGTGTTGGAATCAAAATCATTTGGTTAAACATTACATATTAAATTAATTAAGAAATTGAAATAAATTAAAAGAAAGAATAATGGAATTTCATGGGTTATGTTTGAATAGTCTAGTAGATTTTTAGTGACAAGTTGCAACTTAGAAATTCTAAACTCTAAACTCCTATTTTAAATCTAGCTGAAGTTCAGTTGGAATTTTATCTATGAAGTTGGTGTAAGTTGAGAAATGTTTTATTGCAAACGGATTTGATTGTAAATTCCACGTAGGCAACCCAATATTCTCGTCCTTTGCACCCTCTCTATCCTAGCCACGCGTCCGCTCCTGATCTATTGCGCAATAACATCCGCCGCCTCTCAACAAACCCACTTAATCTGTGAGCGCCACCTCAAGCACAAATTGTCACCTAAACATCTCAATTCATAACTTACCGACTGAGAACTGGCTTCGCACGACTCTCTTCCACATTCAAGACCGCATTGAGACCCACCAGGAGGATGATAATGGACACAGTGCCTTTCATTGTCCTTCGTCTCAATGCGTCAGGATCGCCAACTATCCACTTGTTTGATCTCCCGCCGAAAGTCTCACTATAGCCTAGCACACTCGCTTCCTGTTTCTACAAATGCGCCAATGTGTTGTTTGTTTACGCAGATGACGCGATTGGCACGCGTTAATGGTTCGCACACGTCACTGTTGAGCGTAATGGCGTAGTAGAATGGCTGCGGTTGTTGTTAGTTAGAGCGGGCGGCGGGTTGCGTACTTGTTGCGTGTGGGAATTTGTGAATGGGTGAGCGGCGGTGAGCGACTGCGTTTTATAGACGGCATGTTGATGGTGGGGCGCATGCGTGAAGATACTGGGACGCGTGCATTGTCTTTGCAGAGATTTCAGGCGCAAATGTGCAGAGTCACGCCGGGAAAAGACGCAAGGATGAGAATTTATTGAATACAGGCGTTTAGAAACAACACCAAATTTAGTGCTTGACTTTGCGAATAAGATGGTTTATCCGAAAGTAGCCAAGGAAGACAATTTGACGAACCACAATACCACCAGAAACACAAATACACTCTGAACAAGTTGCAGATCTGAAATTTTATTGTCTTTAAAAACTCACTTCAAATTAGTATTGTTCTACTCTGATTGCATCATTAAGCTGACTAAACGAAAGATTGATAAGTAAATCTAATTCGTCACCAAAAACACAAATGAGAAGTGACTGCTTATTCTTCTTGTTAATTTGCTTGGATTGATGTAATTCAAAGCACATTTCCTTCTTTTTCAATTGACATCGTCTTTATTCACTAGATTAACAAAGAGCGAAATTAATTTGATTCATTGTCTCTTGGAATATTTTTATTTGGTTGCGTTCCTCATCAATCATAATTAAAATTGATATATCAGATTTGCTCGTATTTTTCATCAGGTTATTTGATTGTAATTGAAGTAATACTTTATGCTGTTAGCAGATGTAGATGATGAACAATGCCAAGTATTGAGTAGACCAACATCGCCGAAATGTTGCATCAGACACTTTTACTTTGCCTATTCTCAACTATTTTCATACTAGCTGGTAGTGGAATTGGCTAACTATTACCATAGTCATTCGCTTAGTGGTCGGAAGTAGCTGGGATAGTGTCTAGTAGGTTTAATGTAGTCTCAAACGTTCGTCATGATATTTTCAAATAACCAAACTTTAGTTTTATTAATTCCAAAATTTTAGTTTAGCCAATTAACAAGACACGAAAATCAATTAGACTTGAATTGTGCTTAAAACTATTAACAATGTTTTATAAATGTCGAGAAAACTTGTGAATATTAATGAATTCATTTCAGAAGTTTAATAAAAAAATTATTGTGAAAAATGTGTTTATTGCGTAAAGTTGTTTCCAACAAGACAACACGTTTATGTCAAAGCTACCCGAATGAAATGAAACATTGTTATTCATTCAAAATTTTAAATTGGAGATTAGATGGAGAATCAGATGAGATGTCAGAGAGAGATTTGAAGTAAGTGTATAGTATATATTTAATTTTTTACCCAAGTTGCTTAATGTTTATTTCTGAGATATAAGTTGACATCTCTCAAATCCTCTTGAGATGAATTAATTTTTGAATTTGAACAAACATATACCATTATATTTCATCTATAATCTACTCTTGCTTACCACATTAATCAGTAGCAATTTGACGTTGATTTTTGTGCTACAAGATTGTGCAACGCGTCGTCGCAAGTGTAAAACAAAATACACAGAGCCATTCCCAAATCGTAGCATATTGAAACAGTCAAATTAAACAATCTCAATGGTACGTGCTGAGCAGCGCGTCAGTTTCATTGAGCAAATGAACGAATGACTTAAGTCAATATTTGTTCACGCAAACAAACATCAAACACATACTTCGACAATGCCAATGAATGTATTGCGAGATTTTCGAAACCATTTCGACAGCCAGGTTATTTAAACAATTCAAGCCATTCATTCAGTAGCATGGATATTGAATTCATGTATTTGATTTCGAGAGGGTAAATTATGAGGTTGTGTCTGAGAGAAATCTTCTGCAAGCAAGTGCTTATTTTAGAAATTAGCTTTGAATGAATTGCATCTAGAAAATCGGATTCACTTGTACTTTATTATTTATTTTTTTGCGTGCATTTCAAGAACTATCTAAACATATCTGGATTTAAATGAGTTGGGTTAAACGGAAACCACAAATTGCTTCTTTCACTATACTTTCCTATTTTCTACTTTACAAAAGACAATTTCTATTGCAACCTTCTGAGAACTTTTCATTCTTCTGAACTTTGGCCAATTAGGTTGCTATTGCTTCCTTCTGTTGCTCTGTTTCATATTTTCCCACCCGATTCCCGATTCCAGACATACCACCATTTCAGCTAGTGTAGCTTCTCCGAAAGCATTGCAACGTTGATCCCGAAAACGCAAGTAAATTCCTCGGACGCATTTTATTCGTTGCAGAGAAGTCTATTCTTCGAATGCCTGCATTCTAACATTCTCAATTCTTCACATGATGCAACATGATGTGAGACATTGAGATGCAAATGTCGTATAGTATATTGTAGAGTTAAAGTTGGTAATTATCAAACAATTTTTTTTTTAATTGATTAAATTATTTAAGTACATTATTGCTTATTACATTATATTATTAATCAGTAGTTTTGGTGTAAGTTGTACTTGAATTTGATGAGGATTTATTTCAGTCCGAATCCGATTATGATAAATAATTATTACAAACGAATCAATGAGTTTGCGATGAAATTCGCGAACTAGGCTAAAATTTCAGCTTGGCATGCATCAGTCTAATTTAATGTATTAATAATTTCAAGTGGCATTCGGGTAGAAATTTATTGTTACTTTCATGTTGTAGTGAAATAAACAAAGTGAGGTTATGTTGGTTGTCTACATTCCAGTAGCTATTCCAGCAGAGCCCTGTAAGTATTTAAACTGATTCCAACCAATCAAATAGCTAAAGAGTAACAAATGCTTGCGTGTGCTAAAAGCCTCGAATTGTAATTTAATTAATGCACCCAGAATAATTCACTGCAATTACTTAATTGCAAGTCAATGTTCAATTGTCATTTCTCTTTTCTGTCTCTCAACTTTCTGCACTTCTAACATAGTTTCTTTCTTAAACAAGCTTTATTTTTCAATCTTTTTGTTTTTAAGTTATATTTAATGAATTAATTAATTCGTTAGGATTACTTCAGTTTGCTCTCCATTGGAATTGGAATTGGAACAAAGCAAATATTCTCAATTCCTATCGATTTGTTTGCTAGAATTTAGTTTCTTTGTAGAAACTCACATTACTTGTGATTAGAGATTACTTCAGTTTAGTCCGATTCTTATATTAATTCCAACACTTTTGCACCTTTATATTGTTGCTAAAGCAAATGAAATTGAAAGGAAACAAGATGGTCTTAAAAAAAGAGGGAAATAATGCTTTCTCATTGTCTTGTTTCTTTTTTCCTGTAACTTCTGCTCACTTCATGCCATGCTTGCAACACTAGATTATAATTTAGTATTTACTTATATTTAAAGCGCCGCTGTTTAGCTTATGCGGTAAGCCGTCTGACCGTTCGAATTCTGCTGGGGTTCAGAATTCAGTATACCATGATTGCAGTAAGCTCTTTCGTACCTAATTATTGGGTCATACACCAACTACACCCGGCTAGTAGTCTGCAGCGTTTCTTCATTCAGCAGGAAAACAACAATAATAATAATAATAATAATAATCTATATTTAGTAAAGCGCACCTGATTTATTTCCCGCCTTCACAAAAGCAAGCGCAATCAGTTGTCAGGAGTATTAAACAACAAGTTTGCAGTTCTTAAGCCATCCACAGATAATCCAGTTGGCGCAACAACAGTCTATCCCTAGGGATGCACGCACTATGCGTCCTGACGTCGTTTACTTTGATGCGACCAGCAACCACGTGTGCAAGCAGGTGTGTGGAGAAGAACGTGTGCCGCCTGCTTTATTGACCTATTTGTTCGTGCCATGGCTTATCGGATTAACGACGCCAAATTGCAATAAAGTACTATCAAACACGGGACTCTTGTTGCTTTTTTCGCTTGTTTACTTTAAGAAATAAGACAAAGAAACGGATGACAAATAAGGGTCAATTTGGAGAGTGGATATTGATTTGATGTGAGGTAGAGTGCATGATGTAGTTGTTCATTATGAATTCAGCATTCATGTTTGCACTTGTTGGGTTAATCGACCTAGAGTATGTTGCAAGTGGAAGAAAATGATGTGTAATTGTAGTTATAGACGGTGTCTCAGTTGTTGACCTGCAAATCTAAGTTTTTATTTTACGTAATAACAACATATTTTATATATACATATTAGTACATGTGCATGGCCACTGACCGTTGGTCTTTCGTCACAAACAAGTGCCATAATCACGCAGTGTTTTTTTCTTTTTATTAAGTAGTGTATTGTTGATGGTGTTTAGAAAATGTTTCATATTCATTTACAATTTATTTATTTACTGACGTGTATGCTTCAAAAGAGGTGGTTATAGTTTTAGATAGCGTTAAAATATTGTTGTATCAACATAATCAATATCATTATCAGTGTGTGACTGTGAGCGAATTGCTACCCACACCAGTCATACATAGACACCGTACTTGACCTTACACCACTAACCGCCCGGTAGCTGCACCGTTTCTAAGTTCTATCAGTAAACAAATTGTTATTAACTACAGCTAAATAATTCGAATTACAATTAGTAAAATTATAGGACAATCGGAGTATGAATGGAGTGTTAAGTATGGCGCTTGCTTCTCACCTAGGACACCCGGATTCAATTCCCGGTCGTGGAGGTGAGAAACAGGGCACTTTAAAGGGCTGATCCCCCCAATTGGGTGGCAATAATCCGCAGGATTGGTAAAGCCATAATAAATAAATAAATAATAATAATAATAAAACAATCCATTATAATTAGTCGAGTGCCAATTAACAATTGTGCCTGCGCAGGAAATAAGTAATTTTCATTGATCGTTAGAAAAACACATGATAATCGTATTGTGCAAATACAAAACACACAACCAATGTGTTTGTGATCAAATTCATATCAATAGTTTTTTCACTATCCTATTATTATCATTATTAAGTGTTTGTGCACGCAAATTGCACAATATAAATTATATTATGAGTAAAAAGCATTTCAGATATTTGTAGAAACTATTTTCAGAAAAACTTGGTAAGGATAATTAGAATGATAATTCATTGTGAATACAAACATCTCATAAAAATCAAATACAATATCATCAAATTAGCAATATTACTAATTTTCTCATAATATTGACAATCGATCGAGTAAAAGCAGTTATAACAAGCAAAACACGAGAATGAGTGGTAAATTAATTTGCAGTAATGGCGCGCTAAGTGATAATCAATAGAATACAAAGCATGAATGCACACACATTATTATGCTTAATTGAAAGATGACTAAATTATACTCGTGGTAATTAATTCATTGACGTCAAGGTGATATGAAAAATTAGAGAAGATAGTCTAACAGTGTGGAACAGAACATTTCCGGTTGAGATGACATAAACGGCACTCGACTGAAGAAACGGTTTTGCTAAAATGTTCAAACCGTCGATTTTTTTAATTTAGATTTTAGTGTTTGGTCACACTTCTCATAATTTCCGTAATTAATATTAGATTATTTACTTGTATTTAATAATAATTTGTGAAAATAGATACTGAAGTGTGAAGTGTGTGAAAACGTAGTTTGTTTATCTTTAGTTGCTTCGAAATTCTCGAAGTTCTCCAAATATATATTTGGAATAAAATAGAAATATGTTTATTTGATCAAGTATGAATTGCCCATTATGACACTATTTTGTAAATTTTTCTGACGAATTTAGTTTTTGAAATGAATTTTTTTTATCCGAAAGATTGAAACTCAATTTTTATTCACGCGATTGCCATAGTTCCTTTAGCACATCGTAATTAGTCGAGTTTATTTGCATTTATTAATTAATTAATTTATTGTTTATAAAAAAGTCAAGAGAACAAATGTCAAAATTAGTATTTACAACATCATCATTCACTTGAATATTATTCAAGCTACAATCGTCAGGTTCTACCACATGCTTGGGGTTTCGATTAATTAGCGGATTTGGATTAGTTAACATTTTTTAATGAAGATTAACGTAAAAATCTCAATGTCATTTAAGAGAGCTGTATTTCTTCTCAGATAATTCTACTTTATTCTTTTCTGGTCCTCTGATTTCAATAGGTTTTCAGCCGTATTGACGTGGGGAAAAATCTTATACACGTCATTGATTTCTCATCATTCCTCATCCGATTGATGATTGGCGATGAATTCATTCGTTTGGAAATCTCCTGTCTTCAGTAGTATTAAATAAAACTCACGAACGCATCGATGAGTCCCGACCGGATCTGGGAATTACTGGCCCAGTTGCGCAAGTGCGAATTACGTGCATGAAAAACGTCAGACAATAAGCCAATATTAGAGGATGCTTGGATAGATACTTTTAGCATGTTTGAACAGAGTCTATCTTGGTCTAATCTAGGCAGTTTCTCTACTGGGTGACGATCGTAATTAGTCAACAAAGCAAGTGACTGTGTTGGTATTTTGTTGACTAAGTTTTAGATGTAACAATATTTAAGAAGTAAATAAATTGAGTATTCAGAGAATCATTGAGTGTGCTTACAAAGTGTTTAATTTTCATTATGTTGATAAAATCTTAACACTTAATAGAAAGTTCTATTAAGTGAATTTTGCTAAGTCTTATAGTGAAATTATATCAACAAAATAAATTGCGTATTATTTGCTGAGCTCAGCTTAATATGATCTACGTTTGTAGCGTTGGTTGCCTACTTAATAGCACACAGTTTTCTATTCCATCTCAATGTGGTTATTATTTCTTTCATGCTGTATGCAATATCAATTTTGTTGTGCCGTGAACTGTAATATGATGTAAATACTGCGGATGTTGCCAATGTTGACTTTATTTGCCACTTCATTTACGAGCTGCACGTATTCATAGCGGGAAAACCGGCGCGTTTTATTAAACTTTCCGTTTTATCAACAACCCACGCGTCAATCAACGCATTTCCTTCATATTCCGAATTTCGATATGTTCTGGATTTAAAAATGAAAGTGAAAAAAACGCATTCTACTTATTAATTACTAGTATATATATTTTTTATATATGAAACTCTAACACTTAGTTAGTTTGTAAAACGTTTTCGGTTTGCTGTCTGATTTGTTGATTGGAAAGGTTAGGTGAGGATACTGTATACAATTGTTGTTGAGATTGTTTGGAGCTTAGTTTTGATCAAACAGAGGCATAGATAAGAATGTGAGTTCGACAAAGACAAGAAATCCAGAAAACTCTTTTCTCACTCTTCCAACAAATGTGATTGTCTTTCATTTATTTATTTTTCAAATAAAAATATTTAAAAATGAATTAAAAGACAATTATAAACAGTAAAATCTTTCATAGACGTATTCAATAAAATATTGTGTTTATTTCCATAAGTTTAAATCCCAATCAAAATTCTCTTTCTCCATCTATTCCTAACTCATAACTTACGCTAAACTCATCCTGAAATAGTCCTTAAGTTATCCAGCCTTGCATAACATCGAACACGATTGCATTTGAGCATGGTAAGTGTTAGCTAGTAGTGCATAGATTGACTTAGGTTTGTTATCTTTATTGCCCTAGGTTTGCACGGAAAATATACTCACTTCTAGAGTATAGACTGCGGAAAACAGTGTAAATATGTCAATATTATTCATCATGACAAAAGGTGAAAAGTGTTATTACAGCAAGTACAATGGTACGCGGAATGTGGAGATAGAATGAGAATTGAATAGATTACAGAAGAAATGTTGATATTTTAAAGAAAGCATATTATGCTAAATTATAAATGGGAAAAGTGAACAAATTCTGTATTGATTCCACAGTGTTTTTTTTTTTTAATTTCCTCTTGGGTAATTTGTTACAACTGATAATTTAGATTAAATTAGTAATTTAACTTGGTTCTGCCAAACTTACTAAAAGTTGAGCAACAACCAGTGATGCATCAACAAGTGGGTGTCCTGCTTCAGACACGTTCGTGATTACCCAAATTCTAGCAAAGGAACTAAAGGATGAGATTATAAATAAGATGAGTGAGGAGTGACAAGGAAATTATGAGACGAATTTAAGTTGTGAGTGACAATTGCAAAAATACTTTAAATTTGCTCAATGCAACCTCAGTGAAATGAATGAAGAAGAGTAGTTATAATTGGGTGAAGTAATAAGTTAGTTCACTTGAATATTAATCAAGTTCTGAATTAAGTTGAAAGATGATGCCTTAGAGAATATTAATTTGAGTTTTTCTATGCGTGCCGCAATGTAAGCAATTCAAATGACAAACACTGTTCTAGATTTTCCTTAATTATATTATTATTATGTGGATATAAATTTTATCCAATTGTAAATAAATATTAAAGAGTTCGTAAACACACTCAACAATAACGGGGTCGTAAAAAAATTAAATTCTGTTTGGTTTTAGTGTCTCTTTTCGTAGCATTGCTAGGAAAACAAAGAATTGACATTTAATAAAACTAATACGCCCAAGACATAGAAATAATATCCTTTGATATGATAAACTGAACATCTCCCAAATTATTCCAATAATGATGATTAATAGAACAATCGACCCTTGTGCCGCGTGGTGCAGCGGTGCAGCGTGAGAAATAAAAACAAAGAAAACAATAATTTGTCAGCAGTAACGGCCCGATCACGCTGTAAGTTTGTTGTTTTTTTCCTGAATTGTGTTGGTGCTTGGACGAGCCGTACAAATGGTTGTTGGGGGCCGTATACGGCCCGCGAGCCGTAGGTTGCCGATCCCTGCTCTATATTATCATTAGTTAGAATAGTTAGAAATTATTTTGATATTATCATCACACATCTCTCATTTATTGCTTCTTTACTTTTAGGTTAGATCTCCCCTAAAGTTACATCTAGTACACCTCCAAATATTTACCTATTTGCCGATCGTTACTTTGTGTAGAGGCAATGGATTCGCATTAAACAAGTCTGGAACTAACGCACAAGTGACGTTGCCGGCGCCAGCGGCGGCGCGACGGCGGTAAGACAACAAATGCGGGAACATGAAATTAGCACAGTCAGTCAATCGTAATGCAATATCTCTCTATCTGTTATCATGATTTGTTATCACAATTTCTTGCAATGAGTCAACTAAGTGGGTGCACAGGAACAAGGAATATTAACTATAATCTCGTGGAAATCACAAACACAAAACTATTTCACCAAAAGCCTGAATAACTGTCTATTAATACAAGATATTTCTATGAGTTGATTTAGGTGCAAACCAGAGTAAATAAATTATCTTAGTAAAGTCACATCTATCTCTTGCACAAATACAAAATTTGCATGCATCACGTTTGCGTCCACTGAGATCAGAGATCAAAGCTGCATAAAAGCTCAGACAAAACGCATGGAAAATGTAGCAAATGTATGGAAAGTGCACGACGTCCCCTAATCGAATTTACCACTCAGTGTCTTTTTTCTCCTTCTTCATCATTTGTTTTATTTTTTTCTCCCAATGGGAGGCAGCGCTATCTTTATCTACCCTTATATAGGGTAATGTTCATGTCCGGACTTCCATACCAAGCTTTGCATTTTAACGCGATTTACACTGTTCAAAGGTACTGTAATTTAGTTCGGAAGAAGGTAAAGGGTACTAGAGAATGTAAAATTTTCAGTAACAGACAAGTGAAGTTATAAAACTTAGCACAAATGTGTTATCGTAGAAGTTAATTTATAGTTATTTATGGTTAAGAGGTAGCTGTAGTAATAATATCACATCTATGGGTGTTACCTTGCTTTCAGCAATTAATAATGCAAAAGAGAAAATATTGAAGAATTTGTGTGGTATTGACTTTAATTTACATGAATGTTGACAATTTTCTCTGAGATTAAGGGAGAAATAAGAAGTAACGATGAAAAGATAAAGCCTTCTGTAGTCATGTATTAGACTGTACTTGTACAGTAAATGTATTTCTTAACGAGGAACCTAGGCGTGCACCACAAACAGCCTAAGTTGTTTTTACCAGGTGTTATTGGCACAACGCATTGTTATTGTTTACATTAGTTGCGCCAGTTAGTCACTGACCGCGGCAAGAAGCGCGTCTTGTATCTAACATATTAGCATTGTGCCGATGAAAGGTTTACGTGAAGTTATTTTAACCCAAACAATAATTTGTTACGCATGTGTGATACTGCGAAATTATATTCTATGGAGTGCAGCGTGATTATAAAACTCAGCAAGAACATGATGGATATTCTGAACATTCCCACAGCATGCATAGATACATTTAGAATGGAATACTTACTGTGCCAATGCAACCAGACAAAGGTTAGTGTTTACTTTTATTGGTGCATGCATTCGACAGAACCATTTCAATCTAATCAACGGGATTTGCGCAGTCTATCTTATATCTATAAAAATATCGATTAACATATCAAAAGTTTATCAAAACCCGCTTTAGAAAATTACAGTTCGTAGACAATTTGATTGCGCCAAAATTAATTTCTTATTGATAATCGATCCTTTGAAAATTGCGCATCCATTCTATGTGCATGTCAATTGATTAAATAATTCGGAAATAAGTTAATATTATCTCTAAATTTTGTTTATTTTGCACTTTTCTCAAAACACGCTGTAGAAAATTGCAGTTTGCGAGCAATCTAATTGCGCCAGTAATAATTTGTTATTGACAATAAATAGTTCAAGAGTTGAGCTTTCATTCTATATGTATTTCAATTGTTTAAACAATTAGGAAGTGGGTAAAAATGACTTTTAAAATTTGCTTATTTTGCATTTTTTGCAAAATACGCTGTAGAAAATTGCAGTTTGCGGGCACCCTAATTGCGCCAGTATTAATTTGTTATTGACAATAAATAGTTCAAGAGTTGGGCTTTCATTCTATAAGAAGTTCTATTGTTTAAACGATTAGGAAGTGGGTAAAAATGACTTTTAAAATTTGCTTATTTTGCATTTTTTGCAAAACACGCTGTAGAAAATAGCAGTTTGCGGGCACCCTAATTGCGCCAGTATTAATTTGTTATTGACAATAAATAGTTCAAGAGTTGGGCTTTCATTCTATAAGAAGTTCTATTGTTTAAACGATTAGGAAGTGGGTAAAAATGACTTTTAAAATTTGCTTATTTTGCATTTTTTGCAAAACACGCTGTAGAAAATAGCA
>JAODIE010021692.1:0-31739 GCA_027575565.1 Diploeciton nevermanni
GCGAGTTATAAATTTGTTCACATTTGCGGAGCGAGTCCGGCCCTGTTCTAAGTCCGGTCCACACCGCATATGTAACTTACTTTACTTGTTTCTCTCAGTTCTTTCGTATCATAAACATTATTTTTTCATTTATTAATATTTTTTTTAATTGAATGAAAAACGTTGTTTTTAACACTTAATGCCTGTTACTGTTGTTTTATATTTTTTAAGTTGTTTACGTTTTTTATGTAAACATTTGATACCCATTCCTATATAGCTATAGCTAAAACTGTAGAAAATAAAATATTATTCTTTCAAAGTTGTCGTTGAAGGTTACATCGGAAACGGCAAAACTGCACTATTAGAACATTTCAGGCTGTACAGGCTGAATTCATTGAAAAGTAGACAAGTTTTTTAGGGAAATAACTTTCTGGTAAGTGGAATTTACAATCTAGGCAAGAAATGCTAGCTAAAAGTTTGTCTTTTATTTTAGGCATTTATGTATGAAGATGTATGAAGAAATGGACAGCAACATCGAATGCCTACAACTAAAGCTGTGCAACTTATAAAAAGGTCTCTCTATACTGCAAGATACACCCTTATAAAGAAAATATTGAGAGAGCATCTGGTTTTATTTTTAATGAATGATTTAAGTTATTTTCTGAGAGCAATAACATAAATGTAGATTTAAGTATTTATATTCATAAACTTATAATATTTATACTATATGTTCATAAATTACTATGTCTGCGTGCGTATGTGTGTAATTTACCTGAGGACAACTCCTGAGATTATTTACGAAATCTTCATGAGATGCATGAAAATTAGTGAATGAACAATACTTTGGGGCATTGCCCATCTCCAGTATTGATATTGAATGCAGATTTAGACGAGTCAACTATGGAACAGCAAATTTCCGATTAAGATGGCATTAACTGCATTCGATCAATCACAATTTTCTAAGAAAACGGGGTTTTCAAAATTTTCCCTGCACGCAACATTTTTTTTAAATTTCGATTTTAGTATTTTGCCGAATTTTGGTTGCAATTTGATATATTGTCCAATAACGTCCGTAATTATTGTTAGATCATTTAGCTGTTTTCAATAACAATTCGTAAATAAATACCAAAGAAATGTGTGAAAACGTGATTTGTTTATCTTTAATAGTTTCGAAGTTATAAGTTCTCAAAGTGAGAATTTGTGAAAAAGTGTAGACGTTGATTCGAACGCATCTTCTAAACAAATATACATTTGGAATGAAATGAAAGTATGTTCACAAGATTAAGTATGAGTTGCTTAATACCACACTAGTATTCCAATTGTCTTGACGGATTTAGTTTTGGAGATAGAATTTTTTTAGTAAAAAAGTTGAAACTCGATTTTTACTCATTTTTGCGATTGATACAATTCTATGTGATTCGTCTCGCTGCGCTCTGCGAGCAATGTTTATGTAATATGAAACCCCTATCGTATTGTAGATGTTGAGCAGGCATGTGTGAGTGACACAGTGCGTTGTTCATGCGCGCGTTTCTTCACTCAGCACTCCAAGCATGCTTTAATTCTTTATCTTTTGTAAACAAACAGCGCAGCAAGCAAGTATTCCCCTCGTGCAGTGAATGACGAACTATTTAGAACTGTTACAGTCGCAAAAATGACTAAAAATCGAGTTTCAACATACTTTTATTACATTCCAAATGTATATTTGTTTGGAATATGCGTCCAAATCAACGTCTGCACTTTGTCACAAATTCTCACTTTGAGAACTTATAACTCCGGAAGTATTGAAGATAAACAAATCACGTTTTCACAAATTTCTTTTGCATCTATTTACGAATTCCAGACAGTTAAATGATCTAACAATAATTACGGAAGTTATGGAACAATATATCAAATCGCAACTAAAAATTCGGTCAAACACTAGAATCGAAATTAAAAAAAACGTTCAACGATTCGAAAATTTTGAAAAAAACAGTTTTCTTAGATAATCATGATTGATTATGATTGCCTAAGTAATGTGATACCCCAATAATAGTATTGTAGATGGCTGAGTGACATATACTGTCGTATATGTATGCGTATGTTCACTCAGCACTCTGAACATGGTTCAATTCAACCAATTTGTCTGATGGCGATCCCGGGACGGAAAAGAGACATAACTTTGCTTTGTAAGAACGTATAAAAGTTTAATAACATTTCATTAATAAGGTAATTAAATGCTTGATGTGCTTGTAAGTTATTACATAAGTGCCATATTAAACATTATTAACAAATGAGAGTGATCATGAGTTTTCACCCACTGAGGTAATAATTTGCGGGACGAGGTTAGGTATGGAGCGGCCGGGTGCAAACCGGAGTCAAACAAAAGCAAACGGAATATGCAGAGGATTGTCTGAGGGTAAGCATATGTCACATTCAAATAGTATGATTTTCTGATAAATCTATGCATTTCTAGACGATTGTTGTAAGCAAGACAAACATAATTGAACAACATAATTCCCTAATGAATCTGAAAGCCAAACATGTTTGCTCAGAAGCTAATACATCAGTAATCTTCATTCAAAAGCAAACCAAACTCATATTGACTTCAGCAAATTGAAATTGATGGGTATGTAAAAACTTCTTCTTGACATTGTACTTATAAGTATTGATGTATTATTCCAGAACTGCAACTAACATTTAATGAATTTATGAAACGTTTCAAGATAAATAAAAACAATGATGCATTCAAACACAGGTTCAAAAACTTGATTTTGGATTTAGAGTGTAGTTCCTTGCCAGCAGGTATTGCTATAATGATTTTAATCTCACTGCTCATTTCAAGAGTTTTTTTTTTCTTGTGTTGTAGAAGAGCAATGTAAAGTGTTACACACAATTAGATGTTTAGTACTCTAAAAATGTAAAGCAGCTTTAAAACTCATCAAAAGTATCAGAAGCAAACAGCAAAATCAAGGAACTTCTTGCAAAGAAGCACAACATAATGTCGAAACCAAAATTTGTATTTGCACATTAATAATTTGGAAGAGAATCGCAAAATATTCTTTACAAGTTTGTGTAACTGAAGTTGAACTGTTGCATAATATCTAAACTGTATCTAATTCTAATTTAGTACTTACCAAGGTAAATGCTAACTTGCAATTATTTCTCTCATTAGGTAACATTTAGCTTTTTTATTGAATCCACCCAAATCTGCGTTTTCCCACCGGCCATAAAAAACATTGTACGTTGTTTTTTAAATATTTTTTTATCGTTATTTTTAGAATAAACATGAAATATGAGCAAGTGAATAAACCCTTTGTTGCAAATCAAAGATTTTAATTTAAAACTTAAATTAAAGAAGGCTTAGGCGTAATCAACATGCTGTTGTTTTCCCGATATGACGTTATGGTGTGATGATTTTTGGGTTAATAAATCTAGATCATTAGCACTTAATTACCAAACCAGAACATCGCATAATTTCATCGGTTTTCTGGTTTATAGGCTTCGTGGAATATCTAAGTTTTAAAGTATTCAACTGGAATAGGAGAGAAGCATTATACAGAGCAGAAATTTGTATTTATATTAGATTTACGGCTTTTTTCAAATCCTTGCATTTTTTGGTGATTAGAGATAAAAAGCATTATTTTTACGTAACTTGCTATTCGATCTTTAATCAAACTTCTTCAATTGGCTGTATTTTTCTAGCTCAACTAGGAATCCAAAACCAAGACTTTAGAATCTCAATTAAAATGAGGCACTTTTAAATCGATTTGAGAACGATAAACGGCAAAGGAACGAATTCCCCCAAAACTGAAATCAACAATTCACGTGAATAAGAACCCGCTAAGATTGCATGTGAAGCAAATCATATTTTAAACTAGGAGGCTGTTAGTCCTCGTCCTGGGTTCCCGTTCCTTAAAGACAATATTTTTCCAATAGACAATATCCTGAAATAATACAGGTAAATATCCACAATTATAACATTATTGGGTATATATTATAGGTAACATGACGGTTTCAGAATGTCTCCAGTCGGGAGGAGCCAAGATAAAGGTGATGCTGAGAAAGGCTCTGAAACCAGTGATGATGAATTAGTGTCTTCTACAAGCATTGCAGTACGTAGGGCACAAAGGCAATCAAGTGGTTCAACACATTCACAAAAGAAAATTGCAGTCAAAAGAAAGATTCATTACAAGGGGTTGATTTATAGAGGTGTCACATCAAAAATACATCCATCAACTCTGCGTGAAATTAGACGCTTGATGAGATCTACAGAGTTGCTCATACCCAAGAGTCCATTTCAACGGGTGTGTAGGGAGGTTTCCCAACAATTTGGGAATTTTAAATTTACTTTTTTGGCATTGGAAGCTCTCCAAGAAGCTGCTGAGCATCTTATACTGCGAGTATTTGAGGATAGCCACAAATTAACTTGTCATGCCAAGAGAGCCACACTACAATCTAATGACATGCAGCTTGCAATAGAAATACTTTGTGAGCATATTCGGGCTCTGGATAGGACAGGATAGACTCCTATATAGTGCTTATCAACCACAAGAGTTAATGTATTTTTTATATTTAAATTGTATAGGAACATATATTGAATCCAATAATTAACGATATTGGATTAATGCCCAAGTTATATTTCACAGCCAACAGATTACACTATGGAACAGCAAATTTCCGATCGGGATGGCATTAACGGCATTCGATCAATCGTTTTTTTTTTTTTATTTATTTATATTTTAGTGTTTGACCGCATTTTGGTTGAGATTTGATATATTGTCCTATAACTTTCGTAATTATTGTTAGATCATTTAACTCTCTTTAATAACAATTTTTGCATAGATACCGAAGAAATATGTGAAAACGTGATTTGTTTATCTTTAATATTTCCACAGTTATAAGTTCCAAAAGTGAATTTTTGTTAAAAATGTGCGGACTGAAATCAAAGTATATTCAGCCGGTTAAGTATACGTTGTCCAATACGACACTAGTATTTCAAATTTCTTGGCGCATTTAGTTTATGAGATTGAATTATTTTAGTCGAAAAATTGAAACTCGATTTTTACACAATTTCGCATTAAACAACAACCATATTAAGAATAACAACCACAATAACAACATAAATATTTAAAGTGTTATGCTTGAATGAATTTGCTTAATGAATGAATGAATACTTGAAAATTCACCTTTAAAAATATATGAAGGCAGAAAAGCCGAATTAATTATCCTAAACGACGAGTAATCATTAAAGGAATTGACAATTTGAAACAGACAGATGCAGATTTTATTTTATATGCCAATAAAAATAACAGATATAGGTACGTATTAGTAATTACACTGTGGAACGATATTAGTGTTTGACGGAATTTTGGTTGCGATTTGATATATTGTCTCATAACTTCCGTAATTACTTTTAAAGCATTTAGTTGTTCTTAATAACAATTCTTAAATAGATACTGAAGAAATGTGTAAAAGTAATTTGTTCATCATTGATAATTCTAAAGCAGACACTGATTAAAACGCATATTCCGAACAAATATACATTTGGGATAAAATAAAAGTATATTCACTTGATTAGGTATGAGTTGCCCAATACGACATTAGTATTTCAATTTTCTTGACGCATTTTGTTTTTGAGATAGAATTTATTTAGTCAAAAAATTGAAACTCAAATCAACTTTTTTCTGTAGGAAAATGGTTCTATATTTTTATGTTTTTTATGATGCGTGTTGTTTAGGTGAACCAAAGTTAACAATAGTGTCCTGCATTTTCCATACTTTTTTTCATAATCTATTTATAAATTGTTATTAAAAACAACTAAATAGTCTAACAATAATTACGAAAGTTATGAGTCATTATATCACATTGAAACTAAAATGTGGTCAAACAGTAAAATCAAAATTAAAAAAAACAATGATTGACGACGCAAAAACTTTGAAAAGAAAGGTTTTTTTGGCTCATCATAATTAGTGTAGTTCTGTTATTACTATTTAATTAGAAAAATGCTGTTCTACAGTAAAATCAACCACATTTTCTATTAATAGTTGATTCTTTCTCAAAGTATGCATAAATGTGTTTGAATGCTGTAGATGTTATTCCAAAACTAATTTGGAAACACTCAAAAAAAATTACTACAATAAAACGAATTTTAAAAACAAAAGTTTTAAGATTTATTAGATTTACACAAAATAAGCATACATTTCATTACAACTCTCAACTAAACACAACTCACTCATAGAGCATGTGAGACTATTTAATTGTCAGTATAAATGTTTTTAACACTTTTTATTTAGCAACGGGTAAAAAACCAAGGAAAATCATCATGTTCACTGATTTTGAAACGAAAGATCTATTTAATGTAGGTTGCACCAAAGTACTAATGTCGAATTAAGTCGCACAACACAAGAAAACGATTAAACTTACGGTGAATAAAATAATAAAAACACTACTAAACAGATTTAGAACACAAACCCCAAAAATAGTAACGATTAGTAATCAAAAGCAAACAATTCAGACACCAATACCATTAATAAAATATTTAACAACGAATCAAATTTGATCTTTAAATTCTGTTACAAGTCTGTTTCACAACAAAAATATGATATAAAATTCACGTTTGAGAAAAATTTTAAATATGGTAAGTCAAAATGCTGAAGATTTGTTAATAGTATCAAAAACATCCTCTTGAAATAAGACGCTTGTCTCTTCTCCGTATTTTTGATTATTTTTGTGCAGTTTCATCACGTGAGAGGCGTGAATGGCTGCAAATATCCCGATTTTAGAGTTCGATTGTAATACTGCGTGTTAACACGCGTGTGTGTTGTCTGTGTCAAGTAAGCGTTTATTTATATCTTCCTTCTTGTTCATCATTTAATTGTTTGTTATTTAGGTAGTAGAATCTTGCTACCGTGCAGCATTATTTATTGAACCACGTTGGTTTACATATCGTACCATCCGTATGCCTATGCAATAATTTTTATCTTCAACTAAAGAGCGCATTGAACGCTCCACAAACGCTCAACCCTATCAATTGCTGAACTGAATGTTATGCAGCCAAGCATCATTGCAAGCTCATTATTGTTAAATGCATCCCAAAAACTTACAGCTCTAGAAGTAAAGCTATTGCTCTTTGGCGTAGACTTAAAATTTTGATTTATTTAACAAATCCAATAAAAGAAGAAAACCTATACTAAAAATTACATAATTATGTTTATAATGGATTTCTTTTTTGCCATCCTGTAACTTATGAAATATCTGAAGTATATGTTAAATGGGTTTACAATTCATCTACAAACATGCCCCCAGAAACAAAGATTAACATCCTTGCAATTACTGTGAAATTGAATCTTCCTCACTTGCCTAACTAGTTACCGGAGAGCATACCTCATATTTGGAGCTTCCTTCATTAGATGCCATTACGCAATCGCTCGCCTCTTACCTGACCTTTGTTTTTGGTCGGGTGTCTGTACTAATACTGATAGTTGTAATGTAAATATGATAGTTTCAAGTAGGTAGTGATATTTGTGGCACGGACCGAATTTAAAACAGGACCGGCTTTAGCTCACAAATATAATGTAGGGGCTTGCTCACAGTTTGCAGAAATGGACTCTCTGACTGCTCGGGCTATCTGCTGACTGCAAACAGATAGCGTTGATGAACAATTCAACTAAACTGTTCGTACTGGAGCGCTTTCTCTAGGATTGCGGGGAATTCCAAAGGCACCAGCCTGGGACAGGAAAACTTCACGAGGTTTGAAGGTTTTATCCGATTACAAGTGCGTGGACGCAGTAACACACACAGATTCAGGACTTTGTGAATCACAATGCAAGCCGTGTTCGGGAACGGTGGGGGCGGTAGGACCTGATTATCGTCGTCTGGGTTGAGTCCGGTGGAGAGTAAACCTTGAAGGTGACTTTGGTTTCACTTAATACTTTACACTTTGCAACTCAATCGGACATAGTAACTGACTCTAGGACTAAGAGTGTGTTTAGCTAGCTGTTGTGTTTCTTTATATAGTCAGAAAATGCGCATCTAAACGGAGATAAGATGGCACATGCGACATGATACATTCTTGAGAACAGCGCATTAATATAGCTGATTCTAATTAATTCGTTCAAGGACTTTCATTCCTGAACACAAAACTTTAAAGACATAACTAGATACGAAGCATAGAGAGTCTTGTTTTTGATTTGATTTTGAATTTTATTACCTGCCATAAACAGGGTGCAGCAAAAATGAGATTTTACCTTTTCGCACCTCCCGCAGTCACCATCATATGTAATTTTTTGGCGTGTTTGAATTTTGTTTTTTTTTTTGTTTTTGTTTTATGTTTAGGATATAAACCCATTTTACATAAAAAAAAATTTAAACAAAACTCGTCGTTGACTCTCCGACGCTAAGTTAACACTTAGCTCTGTAAGCAATTAAATTATCTACTTTAAACGTTGATATTATAAGTACAATACATTTAGATTAGTGTCTGTCATATGTATAATTTAAGTTGTACACTAAGAACTAAGAACAACTGGAATTATTGTTCCCAAGTGTTTACTGTAATTATGTTTAGAAGTAAAAATTAAAAGAAAAAATTCTTACATTTAATTGTTTTTGTACCAGTCATCTAAACAAGGACGTATCTTACTAAGTTATATTTATAAAGTAGATTTTGCATATGTAATAAAATTATTAAATAAATATTATTTATTTCTCAATATTCATTAGTTATTAAATTTTACACGGTTGTTCAAAAATCTACATCCTCAACTTTTGTTATGTCTATTAATCACATTATTTACCATACTAATTGCAAATTAAATATAAATAGTGGTGTTGCTAGTAAACTCTCAGTATTAGTTAACACCGATTTAAAATAATACATTCGTGACATTAAATAGTAGCACAAGTAGGTGCTTTATTATGTCTATTTGCAAAATATTCCTTCATAAATACTAAAAGTGAAATCACTATTCCAATTAACCAAAATGCAAACACCCCCTTAGTATGTTGCAATGACAAGGTTTCAGCATTATTATGTAAAGGTGTGGCGATATATCGTTCCAACTGCAAATGATTTTCGTTGCCAGCAAGTTCCCAGTGTGTGATCAACCCATAATCTAATAATTCACACATAAACTGCCAAAAGTCATTCAGATGCTGCGAGTTGCGATGTAAGTAGATTGTTATTGGCATTATATATAAATTATCTACCATTGCCTCATATTGAGAGAGAGATTCTATGTTGATGTTGTCATTATCAATAAAGTGTTTTCTTGAGAGTATAGCTTGTCTAGTAACTATAATTGACTTAGCATCATTTACAAGTCTGATAAATGTTTCTATGTCAACAACTTTATAGTTTTCAACTAAGGTAGAATATTGTTCATCATCTACAAGTGGTTTTATTGTTCCATAATCAGTAGAGTACCAATAAACATTGGTATCTATTAAATCTTGTACTGTTTCAATTCGTGCTCCTTTCCTATAAAAAATGATTTATGTTCAATAAATTGTTTCAAATACAGTTGCAGCAATATTGTTTCATATTTACACTGGTACAATGATCATTGATGCTAATACAGAATTATAGCACATTGCAATGAATTGGGCCAACAGTATCATCATCAGAGACCAAAACTTAAATTGTTTAAAGTTCTCAATAGGTTGTTGCAGTATGATTTTTAATATCATAAATAAAAGATGTTCATTTTGCTTCTTGAAGTGAATTATAATGATGACAAGCAGATTAGCTCCAATGAATGCAAACCATATTTCGTTTTGAAAGATGTAGATGTACTTAAACCAGCTATATTCTTGCCTAGAACAATTTCAATAACATTTTAATTGAAACTGAGTGGCTTCTCACTTAAGAGATTTGGGTTTGATTAACCGTTGGGGAGGTATAAGACAGGAATTTAAAAAGCTGATTCCCTCAAAAAAAATCTAATAAAACCTAATTGAGTGGCAATAATCCGCAGAATTGGAAAAGCCATAACAACACAAATATTATTTAGCTTCTGAAGATGTAGCAAACCATTATCTTATGTTCAATAATATCTCAACAATAAATTTGTTTATTTTTGAACAAAATTGATTTTATAATTCTATTAAACGCCTATAAAAAAAATAAAAATAATAAAAGATGTTTAGTTTGTTTCTTGAAGTAGATTATAATGACAAAAATGTAGATCCAAAACCACTTTAATGACATTCTTATTAAATTTATGTAAATATAACCAATCAGTATTTTATGTTTGGTACTGCTAAAAACTATTAGTTTAAAACAGTTGCTTATCTTTTCAACAATTTTTTTTGAATCTATTATAACATTAAATGATTGTAATTACCATTAAATTATAAATGTACAATGTATTTGGATTTCTACAAATAATAATATAACAAAATAAAAATTTCAAATCGTCAAACCTACGACCACTCTAATAGTTGCTCATTAAATAACGAGATGAGGTGACATTTATACTAACGAATATTCATCATCAATTTTAATTCGTATGTACCTAAATGTTTGAGTGGTCGGCGTTGTGGTGTGTGATTTGTGAGCGTACTGTAACCACATTGGCCATAGACCGACACCGTACTTAAACCCCCCATCACTGGCCGCTCAATAGCTGCACCGCTTTTCTGTTCGGCGGAGTGTGGGCTCTCAGTAGACCATTATATTACAACGCTGCCAAAAACGTAATTGTTCGCAGAGATCAAACCCGCAACCCACTAACTCTTAGACCAATGCGTCCTTAAGTGTGCACAAGTATTCAACATTGAAGAATATCAACTAGACATTTGCAACAGCTACCAAGATTCTTATACTATTTTTTAGAGATTGACTCTTTGTTATCATAATTCTGAAGTGTTATGTTGTGATTGTCTAAAATCGTGTTATTTATATACTAAACAAATATAAATTTAAAACTTACTTTGACTCAGGTACCAAACATTTAACTGCCACACTTCCAATACTCGACAATGCCCCAGCCCTTTCATATCTATCTAATGTCAAGAGCAATGCGCTAATTGCAACATCATTGAATTCTTTTTGCGTATAGTCTATTAATTTATCACCTGTTATACCAATATAAGTTGCATATTTCCCTTGCTTAATTGTAATATTTCTTGTTCTAGCGTATGCAAATAATGCTGATAACAATGACCCTTTTTTTTTAGAAAAATCAATAAAGATAGAACCGTCATCATAGCCAAGTAACCATGTATTATTTTCTCTATTTTTTATTTTCTTCGGGAATAAATCATTGCCGTGTATAAATTTTTTCTCTGTTATGTTCCATACATCAACCAGAAGAATTTTATTTTCTACTTTCTTTTCACGGTAATTTTCAAGAAATGTATTTGTGTAGCAATTAATATAGACATCAGTACATTCAGTAGCACTCAAATCTAGAAGTAATACGTTTGCCAATTTCGACATCATACGACTCTCCAATATTTCTGTTTTATTTGATGTAGTCGAAATAATGACTATTTTTATATCATGCATTCGACTCATTGGTATGTCATACCACAATTTAGCCAGTGTGTCGTTAATAATATTCTCATTCTGAGTGGTGATCAACATCCCCGGACATGTATTAGTATCATTCAATAGGTCAGCCTGAATAAGCATTGAATCAAAATTTACTTTATATTCAGCCACAATATCTTGTAGCCATATATAATTCTCTCCATCTGTTAAATGATAAATACAATTATTGGTGAATGTGTGCAAAATTATACTAAACAAGCTATAAATTGAAGATGTTGCATTATGTGTACACGTTCTCATTGATTATAAATTACGTGTTACGTTACCCTTTATATGTATTATATATTGTAGCCAGTTTGACACTATTTAGAAATTTCAGCAAAATTGCATATAACCAACAATTATCACGTTTATATTGAATGACAAATGCATACGTTATGTAGAATTATATAAATCATGACTGAGTTAGTTTTACCATCAAAACGTGATTTATATAACAAAAAAACAGGAACTTTGACTGCAGCATTCAGAATAATAAAATTTCAATATGTTTAAAATATTTTGAACTGGTGAAGTCTAAACAGTGTTTTGTATGTTATAAACTTTTTTTTATTAAATATGTTAACATAAACATATTCAATATTCAGTTTGTTTTCAATGTTGAATGATAGTGAAGAGTTGCGTTATAGTGTTTCTTTAGACAATTCAGGTGCAACTTGAAAACATCTCGCATTAGATCAGAATAAATATGTCCAAATTTTAACATTTTTCTGAATTAGTAATGCAATCACATTCAGCAAAAATAGCAAGCGGCCTAAATAGCCAGTCTAGTCACTAGAACAATAGTTATTGTAACATTTAGTATTTTATTTATTTCAACAATCAATAAATATTATTGTTTATTTAAACAAGTAATAATAATATTAAATAATAATTATGTAAACAATGCAATTTTCTAGGATATTGATTGATAACGTAATAGATAGTTACATTGGTGTGTGTTTTCTGTTATTTACTTTTAAGAGAAGAATAAATTTTGTTTCGTACGTGCTCACATCCAAACACCTTAATTTAGCCCGAGTTGTTGTTATGGAGGTGACGGGATGTCATGTTTACGTTGAAATTGTTTGGAATCAATTTAATTAATTTTGCATGAACTAATTTAAAGTATTCTTGGGTATGGTTGGGAAGTGTATAATATTTATTATATTGATAAAACTTAACTGTGACACTTACTGTTATTTAATTATAAATCATTTACTTGGTGTTTTAGTCAGTATTTAGTTTATTTGATATAAATGAATGGCCATACACACACAAAGAGGCCCCTGGGAAGACCACCAAAAAGATGGCGAGACAGCTGGTCATCTTCATCTCAAGAAAAAAGGGACTGACGGAACGTCAACACAAGCCATAAGGCTTTCGATAAGAAGAAGAAGAAGAAGATATTTTATTTGTTTTTATATGGTTTGTTGATTGGAAAACTTGAGTGAAAATGGTTGGCTGTTTCTTCTGTCGGGGATTATGAGATTAGTCGTAGGAGTTTAAAAATTGTATCAAAATGTTTATTGTCCGATTTTAATATAAATTTTATATAGAGATAAATTAGGTGGATAGTAAATGAGGAATAATAAATTTGAAAATATTTAAGTGGGCGCATGTGTAAAAAACAATGAAAAACGTTAAAAAATAAAAGTAACTTTTGAACCACAAATCTTGTTGTTTGGCAAAAAAAAATTAATCATGATATTCAAAGCTTGATTTTTAGACTTTAAAATTTGATTTAGTATTCTACAATATTACAATGCGAGCATTGGACGTATACTCTATAGCTAATGTTATTTCTTTTTTGCATAACGATACATTTACAATATCTGAACTTTCAGAGGAAGCCTGGGGTTTACTTAAAGTCTTGATCAAAAATACTTTGTTTTTGACAATTAATATACGTATTTTTTCTATTAAAAGAATATTGAATGAATATCAAAGCAAAGTTATGATCACAATTATTATTTTTTAATTAAATTAATTAGTTGATTTAAAATGAATATAATCCTTAAATTAAATACCAATTCAATATATTAAATCTAATCTTTTTAATATTTCGTTCTACAAATCTGCACCCTAAACCAACATTGCCACTTAATTCTTACCTGGGGTAAAAATACAATAAGGTTGACTCATAAATTCGTTGCTGAATTGATTGGCCCAGGGACAAATTAACAAACTTTGAAGTGCATAAACAAATGCTAAAACACGTACCTTCAAGATTTGTGGTTCAAAAGTTATTTTTATTTTTTAAAGTTTTTCATTGTTTTGTAATGGGCAAACAAAGTATTTTTGAAATATTTTTATATTTATAAATAGCATCTAAATAGATCTACCGATTGGCACAAATGCAAATCGGTTTCAATATAAAGTGTTGAAGTAATTTGCAAATAATATTTATAACATCATTGAAACACACTTACCGAAGTAGAATGATGTAGATGCGATGATGAAACGCATTAAGTTGTTTGAATTATGCGAAATTATTTTCTTATATAAATTCATGAACAGGAGTTGCAAGTTAATTTATATTTGCCGTTAAATTAGTAGATGTTTGAAAGATTTAGTGGATTGTTGATCTTTTAAACTATTTTTTTGATTTGTTCTGTGTAAAAGCTTGCAGTTTAAATTTTGGAATATTTTCCAATCTTTCGTCTCTAAACCATGAGTCCGCTGCAAACCTAGCAAGTCTGTTGGATAACCTTACAAAACGTACCAACGTTTTCATTTCAATAAACAAAAAGAAATCTGATGCGACTTGGTTGAAGTTGTTCTCAGCGTCATTCGGTTAAAGAAAAATAGCTTAGTAGGCGTCGGATTAAGACACATCCAGGTAAGCCGGAATAGTGGTTACCTGCCACCGGTATGTTTTCGATAGCATTACGGTTTTAACTGTTATAACCATTATCACTTCTATTATGGTAGGTTGCACATGCGTGATATGATTGCCAAGCAACAAAATATTAATGTTTTGGTTGCGTATACCGTGCAACGACCCTCTTTGGACTAGGTGAATTGGGCGTCACGATAACTTTTGTTCAGATGGACCAGAGGTCTCACAATTCAAATAATATAAAACCACCCGTCGGCAATAAATAACATCTATATATTTATAATAATGGATGTAAGACTTAATCTTATACTGCATTTGTGTCTCAGTCTCTACTTTCCACACAAAGCAACTTGCCATACGCTTAGGAAAACCAACAAAATATGTGCAGGAACAGGAATAATTATTAAATTAAATATTATATAGTGGAGTATTGCAAGTAGTGTGGCACACACGTGGCGGTGTTTGTTTGAATCAATAGGATCTGTATTTTCTTCTCCTAGGTGATAGAAAGTTATAATCGTGCTTAGTTTGTGAAAAAAATTGCAACAGAATTTTTATTTGACGCAATTAATTTATTAATTAATTATTTATATTATAACTTGAATGTTAGAGTTTTGAATGGTTCTGATATCTGAGACATTGTCTTTAACCAACAAATTAACATTTTGTTATATTTACTAAATGCATTTAGGTGCAATTTCATTTAAACAATTCTTCACATTTCACATTATCCAACAATCCAGTATGTATTTTAAATTTATATTTTAAATTATTAAAATAATATATGAACAATAGGACAAACTGTTGCGGAAAAGATAACGAAATAAGCATTATCCGGTGAAGTTACCAAGCGGTATGAACAATATGGTTACAGTACGCTCGCTAAGTCACGCATTGGTTGGGAGTAATGATAATTTTCTGGCGCAATATGCAATAAACATCTAATATCAAATAAGTTAATATTAAGAAGCATAATAAAGATACATGCAATATCATTTTTAAAGTTTAATGTTGGTCAGTCAAATATTTAGGTATATCTAATTGTGACATCCAATTTTTTTATTTAGAAATAATTTGCAATTTAGAAAAAAAATTAACAAATTATTATTGTCTTTAAAACTAATTCAGAATTAGTTGTATTTGCATGAAAATCGTTTAGAATCGATTAGAAGCATTGAAATTATTTCTTCTTTAGTACGAATATGAACATGCAGGGTACGAGTAATATCCCAACAATTCACATTAAAAATGCTTTATATAGTGTGTTTCATATAAATCCGCTTTTTATATTCTAAACCACAAATAGTCTGCAAAATATAAAAACATTTATTATAAACAGTCAACTTTTTATTGGAAAGAAATTTACCTAATGAGAAGAAAATTGCAAAAGTATTATTAACGCAATTCTTACCCACACTACCTACCGCAGCCGATCAAATGACCGACCTTTCAAAACTTATATTTTTTAATATTGAATGGCAGACCAATAGTCAGTTTACTAATATAAAAAAATATTTTTTTTTCATATTCTACACTTTATTTCTCTTCGTTACATTTTTTACAAATGCAACTTCCCAACTCCATATTTTCCGCCTACATATTTTTTTACATTTAAGGCAGATTTTGTTTTTCTTATTATTTTTACAGTATTTTATCTGACATGTACTTGCGATGAGCATTAGTTAATTTTCTTGCCGAGCACTTGTTGGTATTTGATGGTATCCAATATTTAGATTATACCCAAAATGCACATCCTACATACGGTTCTGCTAGAAAGTATAAGTTTTCTATTTTTACCGATTGCAATCGGTCTAGAGGGCTTGGCTTCGTTGAAAAATCCGAGAGCGCCTGGGCGTTATCGTTTGTACTTTGTTTCATAGAAGCGGTCTAGTGTGCCGCGCATAGGTAACATCCAGCCCGAGGAAAATCAGTCAGTCCATGTCAAGTCTCACCACAGTCTTCATCAAGTCTCATTTAAGTCTGATTCGAGCTCCATCCTGTAACAAATTGTAGTGCGCAAGTTCTTAAATAAAATCAATTCAGTAAAAGTTAAAAAAATCCTCTTAATTCATGCGGCCTGTCGCAGACCGAAGTTATTTGGTTAATTTCGGCGCGTCTCCCGCGCAACACTAAATATAAGAAACCATTAATTATATTATATTTGCTACGTGCAGCGAATACTAACCGAAATGTAATACAAAGTATGTATGGTTTATTGGGCATAGATTTAGTTAATCTACATCTTGCTTTCGTTGGAAACAATTGCTATTTGCTATTTTTGAAACTTATTGCAACCATGCCGAATACCGACACCGTACTTGACCTCTATTTCATTATACTGCATCAACTACCAGGGTTATTAGCAGTTACAGGGAGAGTGGATTCTGTGAGAGTATATATTATATTGCATATACCCCCAGCAGGATTTGAATCCGTGTCCTTCGAATATGCAGCTTGCTGTCATTCCTACCGTCACACAGCTTACCGACTAATCTACGGAGCGAGACGAAAACAATTGTTTGTCAATAATAATATATGGTCTTGATTTATAACAATTTTGATTGTTGTCAATGAACTTATGCCAGACTTCGCAAATCATAAGAAGTTTATTGGTTTGTAATCGTTGGTTCTCTTTATTTCTGTCGTCAAATCAATTAATCTCCGGAAATTCATGGCTACTTAAGAGTAGTTGAGCAAAAAGGTGAGCCCACTTTTTATTTCATTAAATCTATATTTTTAGTCTTATATGCGCCGCGTGTATACATAATTGCAAAAAATGCATATAACTTGCAGTAGACAGTTTCATTTATATCTCAACACTCCAAATGCCCCTGTTTCTGTGCAGTTTCATATAAGTTCAATTATATTTTTATCAATTACTTTGTTGAACCGTATCGAATATCATCATCAATCGATATTCGATTGTAAAGTCGAGTAAAAACTGTAAACACTTGGAAGTTCCGTTAATAATTTTCTAGAAGGCACTTCTCGGGTAAAATCGTTCCACAGCTACTTTACTCTTTGTTTATACCGACATTATAGTGTTCGCATTGAGTTTAGAAAGAAACTATTACAGAAATGTAGAAATTGCCCTACCGGTCAAATCACTGGTTGTGGTAGGTGAGACAGACTACAAATATTTCTCAGAAAATAAACAATAAAAAATAAGTTAAAGTTTAAAAGCAATTTATCTACGTCGAATCTAGGAAATTTTAATTAAGAATTCAAAAACGGTTATTTTACCGCTTTGACCGGAAAACTAGTGTTAAGAAACATTTAAATTTGCATAAGCAATTAGGTGTGATGTATGTTTTTTTATTACAAGGGCTTTATTACAATTTGACAATCAAATAGATTCATTATAATGTTATATATGGTAAATGGCCTTAAAATGTGCTGCTTAACACTTTTCTGGACGCACGTTTTGTAAAAATTTAAAGTTTTGCGCCGGCAGCGCTGCCTTGATTTCGTGGCTTGTTGTCGGGAATTCTTGACATTATCGAGGAATTATAAAATGTAATGTAAAACTCATCGCTATTTCTTATAAGTGCTCAACTCCGTTCTTTTACTTTTATGAAATTTTGAAGAAATATATACGCCAATAAATAAAAAATTTGTTCTCAAAAGATTCCATGTAGCTTATAAAATACTTTTAAGCAATAACACCACTGACCTATCTCTTAACTTGACTCTTCAAGATATGAAAATGCAACAATTATCAATTTTTGTAAACATGAGTAGCTTTGTGTAAGTTGAGTTGCCAACTCAATGTCAGACACTATTATCTCAAATCTATTTGTACTTGAGCCGTAATGAAATTTGACTTGTAAGAAATATGATTAAGTGAGTTTTACTATTTTTTAATATATACCTTGCCTGCCGGGCTCCATGTTGGAGCGCGAAACAATTATTGGCAAACTGCCAGTGTCGCGCAACATGGTAGTTTCGCTCAGTGCTAGACTTCAGTATTGTTTGAGACCGGATACTACCAACACAACAACAACCTTTTCAGTCGGTGGGCCAGCGCTTGTGCCTCGTATGTATTTCTACGAAAATTTATGAAAGTAAGGGAATAGGCGTGAGAACTCATAAGAACTAGCGACGAGTTTTACAATTTATAATTTCGCGATAATATCAAGGACGCCCGGCGCCAGGCCAGGAAGCCGAGTCAGCGCTGCCAGCGCAAAACGAACGATGTTGACGAAACACCCGGGCGGCATAGTGTTAATAACGTAGAAAACTTAATAAATAACTAATTTCTCTATTTTTAGTAATGCTTTCATGAATTTGAAGAATTAAATGAAGAAAAAAAAAACTCTAGATAATTATAATTTACATACAAGAAATATCAAATTTACGATCAATACATTACATTCGTTATATCAGTATTACAATCGTTACTTCAATCCCTCCTCTTCACAATCTCTCAGACTCGGAAAGATCTTGGATTAAAACGTTTAAAACTGAGATTCCCGGTGTGCTATTTGAGTGAAAATTAAAATACATAGATTGCATTTTTCTCGTCAAAAAATAATAATAATCTGATTTGCATAGACGCTCTCATTTGATCAATAAATCCGTTCAATTCTGGTAAAATAACTGAATATTTTGCAGCGTTGAGATTACCAATAATTATACATGTTCACGTGTGACTCGTGTTTGTATATCGAGGGTAGAGACTGAGATGCAAGAAATAGTATCTTAATAGCAATAGAATCAGTAAGTTTCATTTTCCCCATTAAATATATAATTATACCTTAGTACTGACGGGTGGTAAATCATATCAATTGTGAGGCTTCTAGTCAACTTTCATGACCACACTCTAGAATACACGAGACATATTTGTGGCAACGATGCAACTTGTTAAAAGCTGAACTGTTATCTCGTGATTAAAATAAAGGGTATCGCATGTCAACTGAGACTACCAGTTCGTGTGTTGTCACTGTTTATATTATATTCAATAAATAATTGATTAAAAAGCCATTTAATGATGCATTTTGACTGGACAAGTTGCTGTTCTCTGGTTTTCTCTGACTATCTTTATCGTAATTTACAATTTCTTAATACTAAATTATAGTAAAAGAATGAGGTGGTCGTTGGTAATTGGATAACATAATATACAGATAAGACTGTAGACTGGAAAAAGATATGTGAGAATTAAAACTAAAAGTAATGTACTATCAATAAACGAATAATTATAATTGGCACTACTTTTTGCTATTTTTATAAATAAAATTATGCTATAAACTTAGCATACACTTACTCTGGCTTTTATGAATAAATTGCTTCCGGCTTATTGTCTTCTTCAGTATAATGGTATTGATTTAGAAGTTTGTTAATCTATATATTTTTTATGATTAGTTCTTTGTCAAGCGATTGAGAATATTATTAAAGAATTATGTTATTAGTCCCTAGGCCTTGCGGATTAACAAAAAGTGTGAGTCTGTGTGATCATTCACAACTGCTATTATTTTTAGAACCAATAAATTTGAGGCGCTATTTTCATTATTTCTTACTGGAATATTGTAAAAACATTTTTTATCATTTCTTATAGTTAAATACGTATTTGGGCCTTTCATCAATTGTTTAATTAAATTACTATAACAATATTGGTACTACTGACAATATTACTTATATTTTGTTTTATTAAGAAATAATTGTTACGAATTGAAATTAAAAGAGAAAACATAATTTACAATTGTCCAATATAACTTAACGACATTTATACGAACCTAAATTAACATACGGAAGAAATCTAAATCATATTCTTCTGTTTCTCAGGATACAAATCACATCCAATCAGATCATTAACTGCTATTAACACTTTTCTAATAAACACAATATCCAATAACAAAACATTCGTATACTGATGAGTATAAAAACAAATGCACTTTTTTGCTTCACTACCACCAATGCATTCACAATTGTCTCAACACTTTCCTTTGAAACAACTTACTTGAATCCAATGTGTCACCTTGCGTTTCATTGTAAACCAGCAGATAAAACCTGGCATTGAATTTATAGATTCTATTCTTCCGTAGTTCTTGTTCAGTGAGCTCTAATTCAAATTGTGGTTGTTTGCTTGATAGCACAAATGCATCGCATTTAATAGATTAAAAAAAATTTTCTTTTATGGCAAATCGATAGTATTAATATTGATATCTGCAAAATTATAAATGCACCAGAAATTGTGAAAATATGTTTGTACGATTAATTTATGATAAACTCTCTTTTCAGTGGAAAATATACGCATAATGGTTTGTAAATGAAATCATCGCATTACGATAACGCCAATTGTATAAATTGCATGCTACAGAAATGGTAAACAATGAGTTTACTTATTATGCAATGAAAGTATAAAAAGCAATAAAAGTAAATTAATGTGCAACCATAACTATTTACCTCACCATTAAATGCATTCTGCGTATTATTCGTTTTGCCGACAATTTTTTAAGAAAACTGTCACACTGTTATGATATGCATATCATCGTACTTATCATGTTATTAAAGAAATCACGTCTTTCCTTTTCCTAATTTAAAAAAATATGTTTGCTTATTATCATTCTCACTATCTGTCCCCAATAAACCTCGAACCTGATCTGTTTACACAAATTGATGTGCCGATCGTTATTGGAATTTTACAATAACCATTGCTTAAACTTTAAGCATGTCGAGTGATGTACTCAACGGAGGACACAAAAAGGCAGGAAATAAAACAATCATAAAAGCAACGCAGCAAAACCCGCAGCGATTCATCATCAATTAAGTGCATCAAAAAGAATCTGAGGCTCACCCGAGGCTCACTCAACATCATTAGTCATCAAGTTCGCAGTGTGTGCGTGCCGGAGTGCCGAATCTGAAAAATACGCTGTGTAGTGTAGTCAACAATTTTTTCCTGTTATTACATAAACTACTTGGTGTGTACTGGGTGGACATTTGGAGCCTAAACAATCAACAATGTGACTGATTGTTGAGAGAAACACAATAACTTGGAATTTTATGTTTAAAAATTATACGCCGTTATTAGAAACAATTGAATAGTGAAGTGTAAACATTTGAACTTGCAGAGAAGTCATAAAAACTTCGCGAGTATTGATGACGATAACACTCGTTGCAAGTTTTCTCTTACACCAGTAAAAAAAAAAACAAGGCCGTGCAAACAGCCTGAAGCAACAGGCCGGTAATTCACGAATGTACTACTTGAAAGCAGAATAATACCAATCAGCAAATCCGCTAATTCGAGATTTAACTCCCGCAGGTATGCCCGAGCAGTCTTATCGTCCCGATCTAGCGCAGCTGTAGTTTGACCATTAGTGAATAATCTGTCGTCATGCAAAAAGGACGGGTTTGGCAGGCGATTCAAGATGTGGTGCCCATTTTGGGATGGCTGCCTAAATACACTGCCGAAAGTGCAATGGGTGATCTCATTGCTGGGATTACAGTTGGGTTGACATTGATTCCTCAGAGTATTGCTTATGCTGCTCTTGCTGGATTGGAACCTCAAGTAAGTGCAATAGAAAAAGATTTAATAAAAACCAAGAGGTTTATTCAAAATTTAATAATTTATAAAAATTATTTGGAATAAAATTAGGTTAGGATTTCATAGTAAACTTCTAAGCTCAAACAAAATCGGATTTGATGTTTACATGGTCAATGTTACTACTTTACATCTTGAACTTGGAATTTGACTATGAAATTTTGGGTCGATTGCGAATTGCTTCATGAACCAGTGGAATGAATTATTTCTCTTTTCTTAATACATTTTTTTTTCTAATTAATTCATTGAAGATTCTTTGGAAGAGCTGAAACTTTTTTATTTTAAATTTCGGTACTACTTAACTGTTTTCACGTTGATGTATTACTTTAAAGGCAATGAAGTGTTTAACAACATTATATTCGCGTAACTCAAAATACATTGTACATAGTTTTATAGGTGTTGGAAAATCTGATCTAATAAAATTGATGTGATGAAATTTGAATAGTTTTCTAGAAAATGTATTTGATAGAAAAGTGAATAATTGATATCTTCTTAACCATGCAATTAGCATCATTTTGTAGGAAATTATTAAAAATTATACTTATTAGCCAAAACAAAACAAAAAGATGTCTCCAAATTGCATATGGTTTTTGACTGTGAAGTTAACTAGAAGGTGTAAACAGATAAAATCTTAATTTGCTGATGGTCGCCTGCGCTACATTTGTGATTAGACGTGAATAGAGTTGCTGATGATGCGTTTCCACTTGAATCATAAATATCGCGGCAGGATGTGTGGACTTTACGTTAATACCGGGTGGTGACTATTTATTCTAATTTTATCTTCTAGTATGGACTCTACTCCTCTCTATGCGGTGGCTTCATATACGCTTGCTTTGGTACCGTAAAAGATCTCAACATTGCTCCAACTGCAATAATCTCCCTGCTAACATATTCCTATACCAAAGACTCAACAGCGCCTGGGGCCGCATTCTTCCTATGTTTTGCAGTCGGACTCCTTCAATTGCTCTTCGGTGTCTTCCGCCTTGGTTTCCTAGTAAACTTTGTGTCGGCACCAGTGGTTTCTGGTTTTACCTCTGCGGGAGCCATCACTATCGCAGCCTCACAAGTAAAAAGCATGCTTGGACTAAAGTTCCGTGCTGAGAATTTTATTGATGTAATACGTAACATTATCGTTCATATCAGCGAAACGAAATTTGGTGATGCAGGACTCAGTATAGTCTGCTTTGTTCTGCTGCTTGGACTTCGGGAAATCCGTAGATGGGGACAAGCTCCCGCAGCGCCCAATGCAGACAAGAAGAAAGTTACTATTTGGTTCATTTCCGTGGGGCGTAATGCGTTGATTGTTATTACAACCTCAATCTGTGCATATTTTACACATAGTGGTGTATTTACGCTGACAAACACCGTTCCGGATGGCCTCCCACAATTTGCACTGCCATTCAGTTCGGCGAATATTGAAGAGTTTATGAGGACATTATACACTGGGATTATTGTTGTTGCCCTTGTCGCAATCCTGAGCAACATGGCTATTGCCAAGGCGTTCTGTAAGCTGTAACACACTGGTAAATTGTGCTTAACAACTGGAAAATCAATGCAATATGTTGTAGGCATAATTATACAGTTCGTGTAGTTGATATTATATAATTTATATGTTTATTTGATGTTGTTTAGCCACTGGAAAAGTTCTAAATGCTTCGCAGGAAATGTCTACGTTGGGTTTGTGCAATATTATGGGATCTTTTGTTGGATCCTTTCCAGTGAACGCCTCCTTTTCACGCGCTGCGCTTAATAATGCGAGTGGGGCACGAACCACATTTGGGGGCATTTATACCGGTAGGAATTGATAATAATATAACTAGGTTTTTATTTTAACGTAAACTTTTTGTAATTTTCAGGAATTATGGTGATTTTATCTCTTACGTTTCTCACCAAATACTTTGTTTTCATTCCGAAGGCAGCATTGGCGTCTGTGATATTTTGTGCGGTTATTTATATGATAGAAGTAGACATGGTTAAAAATCTATGGAAGACAAGTAGTAAGTAGTACCCTGCTTTGTAATTCTAATTACATATATTATCATTATTGTTGAGTGTGGTCACGAAGTGTTTAAGATTCATTCATTTATTATTATGTCATTCACTAAATTTTAATAATAACAATACTGAAGAAGGCAACATGCTGAAAACGTTTTACAAATCAATTTTAAGTAAGTGTTATAGTGCAGTTTTTCAACATAATAGATATTATCATGTTATAATAACCTGTTCAACAAATGAAGACAAACGTACGGACTGATTGATGAATTCAAGATATAACACTTGTTGCTTTCTTCAGTAACATCATTTGCTAGATAATAATTCGTAACTTTATATCAGCATAATAAATTGGTATAGGAGAAATTACTCGCAAATTAATAACTTCAAGTAGAATTGATTCAAATGATTTCAAAATAATTTCAATATAATCAAGGCACTTTATTGCAGTACTTTAGTATGACAAACAATTTACACGACACTACAATTAACATGGCATGGTAATTATTAAAGAGTCTTTATTTTATTGTTTGCCTCGGAAATTAATGTGTAAATAATTTCGTTACGAACAAACTAGTTTTTATCTAGTATGTTCTCACGAGAACTGCCTCGTAACACAGCTAGCAAGGCGCTGGCTATGACTCAGTAGGTTGCGGTTCGAACCTCGCTCTTTGGGTTGTCGTGGTTAAAACCCCCACTGAGAGGTGTGCAAACTGCCGAACAGGAAAACGGTGCAGCTACTGAGTCTATGTCTATCATACCGGTCTATGATCGTGTTGTGGTTGCCGTACGCTTACACGTACCACGACGTCCCTTAAGAAGATTAAGAATGATAAAGTTCTTGAATGCAAATTATGCAATTTTCTTAAATTACACAACATTTGTAATACTGTGGAACCGCAAATTTCCGAAGCGAGAGGCGATTATTTAGAACTTGCAGTCACATAAATAAGTAACAATCGAGTTTCAATTTTTGGACTAAAGAAAAAAAAAAACTAAATGCGACAAGATATTGGAATAGTTAGTAGTGTTGTATTGGGTAACGAATTCTGAGTCAAGAAAGCACAATTTCATTTCATTCCAAACGTATATTTGGAAATCACGTTGTTACACGTTTCTTTGGTGTCTATTCACGAATTGTTATTTAAGACAGCTAAATGATCTAAGAATAATTACGGAAGTTATGAGACAATACATTAAAATGCCATTGATCGCTCGCACATTTTTAGAACACCTTCTTTACGACATCATGATTAATCGAGTGCCGTTAATACCATCTCGATTTGCTGTTCCACAGTGTAATTTGATATTAAAACTAATTGAGATAGGTTTGCAAGAATCAGAGATTTGCAAAACGCGTTAAATATATAATGACTATGATCACCACAAAATTATTTAATGTTTAGAGTATGCTTGTTTAGAGTGGTTACGAAGTATTTAATATTTATTTATATATATTTTTTATCAACATAATGAATATATAATATTTATTTAAAAGATTAATTGTCTTCTATAGTAAAAATATGAAATCAACTTTGTTGCTCACTTTAGCTATATTTGAAAATATAATTGTACGATATTATTCATTAATGTTGATGGCCAATTTCCTAGAAATTTACTTTTGCCTTAACTTGTGGTCACGAAATGTTTAATATTCATTATGTGGAGATAAATTTACTTAAATGAGTAAGCAATTAGCAGTTGTAAAGTAAATTTCCTAGAAGTGGTTATACACTTACTTCTATTTACTTTGCACTCAAATAGTGTTGGTTTTTATAATTTTTATTATACGATCTTTTTTATGTAAAGTACAAATGTACTTTGAAATAGCCATCTATAAAAGTACAATATTTTTGAAGTAAAAAAGAAGCTTATTTTAAAAATAAAGTAATTTGCTGTTTATTTGTAGAAATTGATCTAATTCCATTCTTTGCAACACTTTTATGGTCTTTGGGTGATTCTCTAGAGCATGGTATCTTGGTTGGAGTGGTTACTGATCTACTTCTTATCTTCTGGTGGATGACCAGACCAAAAATAGAAGAAACTATAATTTCTAATGTGGGATCAAATTATCTACTAGGGAAATTTTTATTTAAAATTCTATTGAAATCGAAAATTGTTTTAGGACAATACAAATTGTGTCAAAATAGCATTGAATGGAAGTTTTGTATTCATGTCTGGAGAGACATTGCGTCAAAAGGTTCATCATATTATTCAAAATTGTTATGGCGTCACTGTAATCAGTGCTGAGAATCACTCTAACAAACATACGAAACGTTTTATAATTGCTTTCGATTGTGATAAACTACAACATATCGACTATAGTGCAAGCAAGGTAAAGTATGATTTAATTCTAGAATAAACCAATTGTGACTATTTTATATATTCTTCTTCTCTTGTAGACATTCAGTGCACTTATAACTGATTTGAATGAGAATATGCAAGAAAATCAAATGATGGAACTTTTCTTTATAGATGTACAAGAATCTGTAAAAGTGAAGCTGGAACACATAATGGGAAACTCTATTACGAGCATTACCAAAGAAAAGCTAAATGATATTGTAAATCAGGGCACAAGAGAAATTCCATTAGTACTGAATGTTGAAACTACACCATGTTAGTTAATCATATCTATATATGTATAGAAATTATTTCCAAGCAAAATCAGGAAGAAGTAATTGCGAGGAACTATTATTACTTATTCTTGTTCATATGAAACTCATAACTATTATCAACAAGTAACCATGTTGGATTTACAAAATCGTATATAATAATTTTATTGATAGTTATTGTAATTTGTATTTATTTGGAACTTTGCATTCCAGAATTTATATTATTATTATATGATTTTCTTAAGTGCAACAATTGTTTTATTAAATTAGCAACTGAAAATATTGAAAGAGTAATAAAGTATTCAAGAAAGAAAAACTTATTGACATGTAATTTTTGCAACATTAATAAATTCAAATGTTTTTATTATTTGTTTTTTTGCGATAGGGTCTTTATATTGAAATTATTTCAGAATTAATCAATTCTGCTTGTAGTTATTTATTGTCGATCATTTTTAGGGTGAAAGTTTAATTTTAATTAACCCAATTAGCCCAAAGGGCGTTTGTCCAAGAGAAGCGTGGTATTTTTTTTTTTTTTTATTTTTGAAGCGTACTGCAACCATGCCAATTATTGACACCGTACTTGACCTCCATTCCATTATACTGCATCAACTACCAGGGTTATTAGCAGTTATTGGGACTGAATTCTGTGAGGGTATATATTGTATCGAATATACCTCCAGCAGGATTTGAACCCGTGTCCTCAGAATATGCACCTCGCTGTTACTGCTACAGTCAGACGGCTTACCAACTGCGCTACGGAGCGGGCAGAAGCGTGGTATTGCACAATTTTCCGCATTTGTTAGAAATACGGAAATACTCGTACATACCTTGAATAACAACACATATTTGAGATTACTTCTGTACTAGTAAGGAATCATAAATTGGCTTAATTATGACTAAATTTGCCGTCAACTATAATATAAATCTGTTTCAATCTATATTTGGTCGCTTATGCCCAGATTGATTTTTACGTTAGTAATGCTTATATAAAAAAAGAAACGATAAAAACGATGTTAGAAACGATATGCTTATTTGTCACATCTTAATAGTACAGAAGTTATCTCCCAAAAGCATTTCTCTATAATACTTATGAAGGCATTCATTCATAGTATTCATAAATAACTTCACACAGCTGCAATTATATTAAAGTTGTGCAATAATCAATAAATAACATTGCATCATAGAATATTATTACAATTTATAAGTGCTGTTCTTGAACTTAGCACTGATATAATTAAAAAGTACTTAATATGCCAAGTTTTATTGTATAACTGGTGTGCACGTTAAATATCAAATATCAAACAACAATCAATGTGGTTAATTTAGGAAAATTAGAAAAAGATAATTGATTGTAACAATAGTCAATAATAAGAGTTTTAATCGTTACATTACTCACATGAAACTCTCATTGTTTATTAACTTTTTATGTGTACATATTTGTGATAACACCCAAAAACATTCAATGACTTGACGATAATTTGAAACAAATAGTATAGTTTGCAAAATGAACCTTGACCAAGCACACTTACTTAATCACATCAGTATACTATAAACATATGTCGAACTCTCCGTTAGTATAAATAATACCACACCAAATAGAATCCAATTATTTAGGAAGATTTCGCTAGTATTTTTAGTCTTTACATGTGTTGAATTTCATCATTGTGAGATAAATTTGAAGTTTAAATCAGAGCTAAGTACAGTGTTTAGAAGAAATTTACATCTTTTATTTTAGTTAATTTAGTTCTGCTTTAAATAAATTGGAGACACAAGCTAAAACAATGACTGTTAATGGTAAGCTACCAAACTAACGAAACTCACGTGCAACTCGTGTTCATCCATATATGTATAGGCAAAACAAACCACAAATGCAAAGAACGGTATAAAGAAAATATACAAACTTACACACGCATCCAGATAATCCTCATTAACAAACAAATTTTGGCTTGTTGCTTCCTTTATTATAATGTTAATTTAAATCAAGATAAATAAAGAAGAAGACAATCAGTCAAACACGTTCATTCCATAAAATATTAAATAAGTGCCTGAAATAAAATTATCACAACAGAAGAAATATTATTACGTAGATAAAACCGAATTATAACTCTTATTTAATATTGATTTGTTTTTGGCTTGCTGCCTTCATTAGTATTTTTTGTTTGTTTCGGGTTGTTTTTTATTAGATGTTTAATTGAACGTTGATATATGTTGGTGGTTAAACATTGTACTGAAGAAGGCAGTAAGCCGAAAACGTTTCACGAATCAAAATTCAGTGGGTTATAGTTAAGTTTGATCTACATAATGAATATTAAACACTTTGTAACCACACTCAACTTGGTATCAATTGTTTTGCAGAGCAGTATGCATTTGATCCAGTAACAAAAGAGTTGAAAACAGGTGGCGATGCTAAATCTTGCTCACCAGGAGGCATTGGACCAATTATTTACCAGCGAATGAAAAAATATGCCAAAGAAGATTTGATTGCACAGGTATAATCATTTTCCATTTGTAATAGATAAAATTGTGTCTTTTATGGTTTGGCTCGGAATAACAACACAGTCCCTGATTTTAATCAATATTTTAATATATATATATATATAATTATACAACAATTGCTCTCTTTACTGAATATATAATGACTAACAAAAAAACTATATATATATTTGACTATTTACAGATTGAAATTGATACCGATTACGAAGATCCATTCAGTGATTTTTTAACAAGAAGCACAAAAGTTTCTCTATACCTAAAAGAGATCGGCATAAAACCGGGCGATGTGATTGCTACATGCTCACCGAATAATCGTAACAACACTACTGTTATCTTAGGTAGTATCTTCATAGGTGCCACTTTTGCATCAATAGATCCAATTCTATCCCTTGAGCACACAATATACCTTCTGAAAATAGTTGAGCCTAAAGCTATATTCGTGTCTGAAGATTCCACCGACATGATCGAAAAAGCATTGACATTCATAAATAATAATTGCAAGTTGATTGTTTTACAAAAACACAATTCATTTGAAAATATGCCCCAAATTTTTGATAGAATTTCAAGCCAAAAATTAAGCAGCTTTAAGCCACTTTTCATTGAAGATACATCAAGCACAATTTGCATTTTATTCAGCAGTGGTACCACTGGCTTACCCAAGGGAACCTGTATCAGTCACGACTACATAAACTGCAACATATTAAACAGCAAATTTGATCTCTTTGAGAACAAAAAGGGAAAAAATATATTATGTTTTACGACGCTTTATTGGTTTTCCGGATTGGTTGCTACCTTGAATGGTTGCACCTCTGGATTTAGAGTATTGAAATGTTCAAAGTTTAACGCAGAAAAAATATGGGATTATGTGGACAAGTATCAGGTAAGTAAATTAGCATAAACAGTGGCGGATTTAACAGCTAATTTCACCTTTTCTTGAAGGGAGAAAGCAGTTTCTCGCGGTTTATTTTAATTTGAAAACCGTTGGCGAGAACTTTAAACTTATTAAAAAATCCGCCATTGAACTTAAATATTTTTGTTATGACTATCACATGATAATACTTTATTGATTGATTTAGGTAAATATGCTGTACATGTCTTATTATCACTGCATAAATGCCTTTGAATATCTTAATGCCCCACACAACAGCATCACTCAAATGGTGATTGTCGGTGGGCAAATAAATTATGATAAACAAATCAAATATAGTCAGATGTTGCCATCTGCTGAAATAGTAAACACGTATGGAATGACTGAAATATCGGTGGTATCAGTAAACCATGATTGCTTAAATTGTTCTTCTGGCAAACCATTGCAAAAAAATCAAATAGTCAAAGTATTTACACTGAAAACAATATATATTATATGTATTTTATAAAGCACTATTTTAGATTGTGGACCCCGAAACTGAAGAAGCACTTGATCTAAATAAAGTCGGCGAGATCCGCGTAAAATTTAAATTTCAGATGAATGGGTATTATAAAGAGGATTCTAAAGATTGCTGGGACGCTGATGGATTTTTCAAAACCGGAGACATCGGATATTTGAATGACAATTATGATTTATATATTATAGATAGAATTAAAGAAATGTTCAAATTTCGCAGTTGGCATGTCATACCAGCAAAAATCGAGAGACATCTTATAAAACACGAATCAGTTGCACATTGCGTTGTAATCGGAGTACCACATGAAATCGACGACAACCATGCCATGGCTATTATTGTTCTAAAAAATAATTGCACTGCTAGTCCTGAGGAATTGCTGAAGTATTCCAACGATGTGATGGACAATATTCATCAAATTCGTGCAGGAATAAGATTGGTTCCCAAAAGTGCCATCCCGTTCACTGCTACAGGCAAGATCAATCGGCACATGTTGAAAGCGCAGATTTTAGATTCAAACTAGTTTATATTTGTATGGAATTATTATAAATGAGGAAATAGTATTGTATTTTTTATGCATTATGTTTTAAACCATAATAAATCTATTGAAATCAATATTAATTAACCACTCTAAATATTATTTCACAACTAGTTTGAGAATCCATTATTTTATCAACAATAGTGAGAATATTGTCAAATAATATTATTAATCAATTAGATTCAGTGTTAATAACAAATAATACGTTTAATGAAAAATAAAAGTATCGAGCTAGATCTACTGTCCTATATCGAGTTTTCCAGAAACGTATTTTTCTCGGCGCCTCTGATCTAACCAGCAAACCATCCTGCATTCCTACCAGTAGAAGGGCTAAATTCACCCATCTTAATAAAGAATACCATATACTTTAAATAGAAAAGTTCATATTAAATAAGTAATTTTCCAAGTAAGAAAATGTAAAGATTGAAATGCTGCAAAATCTTGATTCTAAAAAAACAACTCCTCGTCCGCAATAACAGAAAAACAATAGCCAAACCACCAAGGACTGAAGCAAGGGGATGGGCTGGCTCCAACCCTCTTCAACCTCGCACTGGAGTATACCATCCGAAAATCGGGAGCTGGTAGAAGAAACATGCTCACAACGAATCTTACGCAAATAGTGGCGTATGCGGACGATATAAACCTGATGGCCTTAACTAACCAAGCTGCACAAGAGGCCTACTCACAAATAAAAGAGGCCGCAAACGCAATAGGCCTACAAATTAATATACAAAAGACCCAGATCCTAACGCAATCGCGAAGAGACCACACACGACCAATAATCGTAGAAGACGCTTTAGAGCAAGTGAACAACTTCACATACCTGGGCACCAACATCAACAACGTAGG
>JAODIE010021703.1:0-31718 GCA_027575565.1 Diploeciton nevermanni
AAGAAGGCAACATGCCGAAAACGTTTTACCAATCAATTTTAAGTAAGTGTTATAGTGCAAATTTTCAACAATATGAACAAATATAGATTTGGAATGAAATAAAAGTATTTTCACTCGGTTAAGTATGAGTTGCTTAATATGTCACTAGTATACAATAGTACAATTTTCTTGGCGCATTTGATTTTTGAGATAGAATTGTTTTAGTCGAAAAGATGAAACTCGATTTTTACTCATTTTTGCGACTTATTTAGATAATTAGGAGATAATTGTAGTCGTACGAACAGACTTACCATGTCCGAAATATTTGACAAAGTGCATTCAAAGTTGTTTGTTATAGTAACAAGGAGATAATTTATGGCGCAAGATTAAAAAATAATAACAAACTACTATTTTAAAATTCAATTAAAGTGTAGTAAACTAATTTCAAATGCTTGCATTCAACATACGCAATTTTCTAATCTGAGTTGGAACTTTTTAAAGAAACGCGAACACTGTATAATAATATATTGTATGATGATAAATCTTCACTTTTAGTCACTTGGTAAAATGTTTTCGCCATGTTGCCTTCTTCAGGAAGTAAGTGTTGTAGTGCAATTTTATCAACATAATACCCTAATATATTATACTTTAAAACATTCTTTGTGAAGAGCCCTTATATGCATTTTTTAAAATAATAAATAATTTACGAACCATTAATAAATAAAATCATCCAGCTTTATCCATTGAAAATTCTCTTCGCTATGCTAATTCTACGAATCTTTATGCCGCTATGATGTAAAACAAAAACAAATGCTTAGCACTAATTTTAAGTTTATCAATAAAAAACCCAAAAGTACATAAAAATAATCCTACCACCATTTTATATTTATTGCTTTTTCATGCCTTTATTAATACCTTCAAATAGTTATGTAAATACACTGCGAAACAGCAAATTTCCGATCAAGATGGCATTAACTGCATTCGATCAATCACGATTTTTTAAGGAAACGGATTTTTCAAAATTTTCTAATCGGCGATCTTTTTTTTTTAACTTTGATTTTAGTGTTTGGTCTAATTTTGGTTGCAATTTGATATATTGCCCTATAACGTCCACAATTATTGTTAGATGATTTAGCTGTCTTCAATAACAATTTGTGAATAAATACCGAAGAAATGTGTGAAAACGTGATTTGTTTATCTTTAATAGTTCCGAAGTTATAAGTTCCTAAAGTGAGAATTTGTAAAAAAGTGCAGACGTTGATTTGAACGCATATTCCAAACAAATATACATTTGGAATGAGATGAAAGTGTGTTCACTAGATTAAGTATGAGTTGCTCAATACCACACTAGTAATCCAATTTTCTTGGCGCATTTAGTTTTGGAGATAGAATTTTTTAGTCAAAAAGTTGAAATTCGATATTTACTCTTTTTTTTTGCGACTCTTGTCTATTACCTCATCATTAGCGCCCCAAATATTCTCATGGTTTTGAACTAAACTAGCAATTTTTTAGTATTTTTATTGATTTGAAGACGCATTTAAGATATTCCTAAAAGGAACTCATGACTATCAAAAGTTTATGCAAGCAAAGGAAATGATGAATTTGTTAGTAGAAATGTAAAACTATAATAATAAAAATAATTGCACACAATTGGTGCGCCAGGATTCAGTCTAAATTCTTTTAATTCATAACTGATTCAAATATGCAGTAATACAACTAAAACCTTATTTATAAATTATTATTTTTAAGCGTACTGTAATCATGCCAGTTTATCGGCACCGTAAATAACCTCCATTCTATTATATTGAATCAACTACAAGAGTTGTTAGAAATTAATGAAACTGAATTCAGTGAAAATAGCTATTAGATTGGATGTCGCCCCAGCAGGATTTGAACCCCAGTTCTCAGAATATGCACCTTGCTGCCGCTGCTAAAGTCAGCGGAGCAGTTTAGTTATCAATAAAGTAGAAACATTAGCTTATCAATTTATATATCTTTTAAAGTAATCATCATCAATCTCAACCCTTTGCTGCCCAATTTTCGGGTGAAAGGCGTCGTGCGACTTTTGAGCGTACTGCAACCACGTCGGTTATAGACCAACACCATACTTGATCTCCCACCCCTAGTCCGGTTCAGCAGATGCACCGTTTTTCTGTTCGGCAGAATGCAGACTCTCAGCTTGGTTTTAAACGCAACCCACGAACTCGTAAGGCAGCGTGCTACCAGGTTTGCTATTAAAACGGTTCTTTAAATTTATGAATCTTAAATTAAATCCAAAATTTTCGATAAATTTAAACTGCTAAGAAATCTAGTTTTAGTTACCTCTTGCACGTTGGAAACTTTATGTTGGTGCAGGCAGTCCGTAAAACAAGTGCAACAAAAACACCTGACAACTTGACAGGTGGAAAAAACAATCGCGGATGTGGCACAAAAGCAAACAAACAACAGCCGCCGTTAAATACTGCTGTAATTTAATACAAATTCGATAGCAGTCGATTAATTCAATGTGCAAGTTCTTTTAGAAATCTGTACCTATGAATTTGGGTCTATTTAATCGAGTTAACCTGAAAGTATGTAACAAAACTTAAACACAATCTCCAACAATTATTAATAGAAAATTTATGTTTAATATTTTCTTCTTTTGTAATTCTAAGGACACTCCAGGTAACAAAGGCATGTATTCTGAATGGACATCACTAAGCCAACAGGTACAGAACTTTGGAGATGCTGGACACAGTGTACTTGAAAAGTTTGGCATTCAGCCGAGCAAAGAAGTCACAAGCCAAATTGTCAAGCAACTTGCCAGCAACCTAGGGCATACTCAAGTACCAGAGCCTAGTCAGTTGGTAACTGACCATGAGGTGCAATGGTGCATGGAAGTCATCTGCTTTGGCCTTTCATTGCCTCTCACTGAACATGAAGCAATTAAAGATTGTGCCAACATTTATTGTGAATGGCTAACTGCTTTACTGCCTATGGAGCCTCATGTGTGTGTACCCAAGCCAGTAGTGGATGATCCAAATGTGTATGCAAGGAAGATAATTCAGCATTTTCATTATTTGTTTATCCCAAGGAAGGGAGAAGGTAGGTGACTTTCTGTTGTTTGTAATGTGTTGTTGATATGTATTAATATCTAATGTTTCATTTTGCAAGACTGGGCTTTTCTTTATCAGGATAACTTGGGTATGGCTTTAAATCATTCCCTAGGCTCTCATCACTGACTATTTACTCATTACACTGCATCTGAGATGAATTAATTTGATATAATTTGTTTAACAAGCACTGAGCACATTTCTTGATATAATTTTGGTAGTATAAAAGAGATAATGTAGTTTTCATTAAAAAAAAAAAATATTCAAAGTATATTTAGTTGGATACTTTTGGATTAGATATTGTTTTTTGATTTCTAACTGTTGCATGTTCTAAAGTCTTTGACATTACTTTCTATTCTCACAATCAATTTGTCAAATTAAAAAAAGTGCAATAACAAGAAACACTTATACAATACCACACAAAACTACACTTTTGCGGCCTATTTTTTACTGTTATTTTTAAAACAGGTGTTGATATCATAAACCGTCAAGCTGTGGTATGCCACAGAGTCCTTCGTACTCTCCAGCACATAGCACAGGAAAGTAAATTATTAGAGCGTTCGACATGGGAAGCCTTACTTTTGTTTCTGTTGGCGATAAACGATACACTATTGGCTCCACCGACGGTTAAAGACGATGTTGCTGACCAACTATGTGAACGCATCTTAAGTGTGCTCTTTGAAATATGGCTGCTGGCATGTGTGTATAACTTTCCGTCACCTCCACTCTGGAAAACCCTGCGGGAAAGCTGCATGAACTGGAGGCATCGTATTGCATTGGTGGAACAATGGAATCGTGTGAATTTAGCGTTAACTTCGAAATTGTTAGCGTTTATGTATGGACCGACTTTTCCAGAACTTAAAATTGGTCAGTATGCATTATTCTTGTTTAACATATTTGTTGATTGTATTGTTCGTTTGTTATATCAGGTGAAGATGACCTAATCCCTACTGGAATGTCAGATGACTGCATCGCACAAAGTTGGTACCGCTTCCTGAACACAATCGGCAATCCTGTGCAATTGACCAAACCCGATGTGATCAGTCAAACGCAAAAATTCATGCAATTTGCACTGAGTAGTCCAGGACCCGCTGTGGCAGATCCTTGTCAACACCCATCTCTACAAGCCCTACCACTGATCTTCCTGAAGGCAATGAAAGGCATTGCTGGACAAGTGGATGCTTTTCTAGGTATAGCACAGCCCATCTCCTGGGAGGCGATGGTAATGGGTGGTGGACCAGATAAAATCAAAGATGCAGGCACTCAAGGCGGTGCCACGCCGTCTCCCACACCGCCAACGCAGCGCCGGTTGGCTAAAAGCTTCAGCGTAGCTCCTTCTTCCACTTCTAAGGGTTAGCGCACGATTCTCACTCTGTGTCCACTGCTGTTCACATATTAATTGTAGCTAATCAAGATCTTTCTCACAAATGTCACGATAATAATCACAAGCAACCGCACTGGTTGTGGGACATTAGCCGTCATGTTTTCGTAAGATGTTTAAGAGGTTTGGGACAGTAATTGATTTAAATTTATGGCAGGTGCACCGAGAATCTCGTTGATGGGGGTGACTACAAGTCGTCAAACAGCGAGTATTCCAAGTTCAGTGTCGAGTAGTGGGCCTTCATCCACTTCGAGTTTGCCATGTAATATCTCTTCATAACATTAGAGTTTGTATAGACGTCTAATATACTATTCTACAGCTCTTTCATCACTGGGAAGTGAAAATCGCATTCCACTAGCTCCAGATCGTCCAAAATGTAACAGTATTCTTCATCTCTTTGGAGAGTGGTTATTCCAAGCTGCATTTATTGGCACCGAGTTGACACAAAGTAATCCGTAACATTTTACTAAGTAAACGTAAAATTAATTGTTTTATATCCCTATAGGGCAAAATTCAGCTGACAAACGCCCTAGTTCAATGGTAATGGAACAAAAGACATCAATCGGATCATTGAGTTCTATTAATGATCCAGAAATCCCCTCTAATCTAACAATCGACAAGTATGAAAGCGGCAGGGCTGAAGCACTAGGCACACTGTGTCGTATCATGTGCTCTAAGAAAACTGGAGAGGAAATTTTACCGGTTTACCTGGCTAGATTTTATCTCGCCGTTCAACAAGGACTTAAAGTAGCTGCACACCAAAAGGAATGCGTAGAGACTGTAATTGCAATATTGATGAATTCGTCTGATTTGTTCCGATTGGATTTGGATGGGGTGAGAGTACTCATTCCAGATTACATCAACGCATTGGAGATTGTCCTACCGGATAAGAACCTAAAATTCTCTACGAATGTATCAAAGAATGAGCTGCGCAAAGCATCGATTCACTTACTTCTATCAATGTTGGTTTTGCCCTTACATTTCCAGAATATAACGATTAAGGAATTAATTAGCACAGGTAAATATGTTTTGCGATGAAAGGAAATGTTGTTTGTTAATGATTATTGTGTTGTAGGTTCTACTGATAGACCAACTACATTCGGACAACTCAAGCCGCGTTTAATGAATTTGGTCATTAACGCTTTGCAAGTGGAGAATGATCCGCAAAATACGCACATGTTGTTGGGTGGTTTGTTCCTGTGTGTCCAGGATGCGTCGATTTATGAGAAAGTGGAGCAAGTGGCGCAACCATACTCAGAGACAGCTACTAATCTGCTAAGTTCTGGTAATGTTTGTAGGGGATATGTACTATTATGGGGGATTGTCTTTCATTTTAGGTATCATTTTGCTCAATTTACTGGACATGCAACGTTTGATAACTTAATTTGCTATCACAAAGGTTTCATGTGTACATTTTGCTGATGAACAATTTCATCTGCTGCAATACATGAATTCCTAATTTTGGCATCTTGCACCATTTTTGCTATTTTGGTTTCATTATTATTTGATGCTTCCTTAGTTTCGGATACGTCGAGTACCATAAGCGGTTCGTATTCAGACTCATTTATAAGTCCGGATCTATCTGATATCCAATCACCAGGTACGTACCGCCATTATTGGGTACTCATCTTAAAATAATAACACAATGCAAATGTTGCATGATTAACATGATCATTAATTCTTACTTAACCGAAATTGTAATCTTGTATTACTAAACTTGTCATGGGGTGATACTAAGTACAACTAACGAGGCATGGCATGATTTCCGCGGTAGCCATTTTATTATTATTATGTATATAACAATAAATGCTTACAGATTCAGCCCATGGGATCTTTGTAAGGGCAACGTATTTGGTCTGCCATCGTCTGATATCTTCGTGGAAGTCTGATTTGAATATATCATTGGCTGCATTGGAGTTATTATCAGGACTGGCCAGGATACATATTGTTGATTCAGATGGAAAGATTAAAGGTACGTTGACTTTAAACTTGAGTTATTTGGCAACATGTTGACATCAAGGATAAATCTCTTTCAGATGCTTGTGTTAGAGCAGTTAAGTGGATTTGTGACTACATCGTTCAGCAATGTTCTCGACCTCCGCAAGCCCACTCCAAAGATCTTCACTCAACGATCGTGGCTGCCTTCCAGTGCTGTTTAGTATGGCTCCTTGAACACCCATATCTCCTCCAAGACAAAGAATGTCTCACCCGTGTGCTGGAAGTAGCAGAACTAGGTGTTTCCGGCGCAAAATCCGTTGGAAAACCTGGTGATAAAATCAAAATGAAGGAAGATAAAGAATTGAAACCAGTCTCAATGCGTGTTCGGGATGCAGCTGAGAATCTCCTCACTTGTATCTTGGAACAAGTGGGATACTTCCCCAGTGAATGTGGTCCTGAATCAATCAGTAGTCTGTTGGATGAAGCATTGCTATTACAACACTGTAATTCATGGCCAGGTGGATGCACCAATCAGGAGAAAGCAGTTGAAAGATTTAGGTACTTCATATCAGACAATGTGATGTTGGCTTTGTTGGAGGAACCACTTGGGAACGACCAGGACCCTCAGCCTACTGTAACGGTGCTCATTCGAGGACCCTTCGGGAGGCATGCATGGACAATGCAGTTGAGGCATTTGCCTCGGCATAAGTCCGGAACGAAATACCATGCAGCGACCATGGGACGTCCAGTTGTAATGCAGGATACTCCTGTGAGGCATGCAGTGAAGCAGAAGTACTTTCCTGATAGTGTTGACAGGGTACAACAGTGCAAGGTAGATCAGAGTATTCCCACGCTGGAGAGTGTCTTCGTTGACAACGAGGAAGCAAATGAGGAGACCATCAAACTAGCGCAGCTAATTGGCAAGCAAGCAGCGTTTGAAGGAGCGAAAGATGCACAGGCTGAACAGGCTGAGTGCTCTCCCCCAAGTGTGGTGCATGAATTTCAAACAGCGAGGTTGTTCTTATCCCATTTCGGATTGTTAAATTTGGACAATGATGTAAGTAAATTTCAACTAATTAAATCAGTTCTAAAATGATAATCTTTATAGCCGGAAGGTAATGGTACATCCTTGATTGCAATTGACAGCAGCTCTGCTGATTTCTGTAAAGACCTCTCAACTTTGGATGCGATGAGTCCCAGGACCTGCGACACAGTCCATGTGTTTTACGTAAAGTCCCAACAAACAAATGTCCAAGACATTTTGAACAACGCCATGTTGGATAATGCCAATGGATTGTCACCGTACTTTCTGGAGTTTTTGAAGTCCCTGGGGTGGGTTGTTAATGTAGCCGGGCATCCAGGATGGACTGGACATGTTAGCACCAGTTGGGTTATTACGACTGCTGAAGGCGCTCCCAGTGCTGGGACATACGATGGACAATCGCAGGTGTTATATTGGGCGGATGCATGCTCAGAAATTGCGTTTGTTATGCCTTCCATGTTGAAACCTGCTGTGGACACTGAAACACAGTTTCAATCCACGAGTTTATCTTGTAAGATACATAGTATTTTTGGTTACGAGTGTTTGTAGTGATTGGTTGGTAATATTTAGCTTGGTATGAAAGGAGTTTATCAGAACAGTCAGGGCGTGAGAAGAGGACATTATCGTTGGATCTGGATAAGCAGTCCGTGCCAGTAAGGAGGTTGACACAGAGGTCCAGTTTACATCCTCCAACCAATACAAAGATTATGATCGTTTGGCTGGAGAGTTATGAGGATCACTTGAAAGTTCCAATTGGTATGTGGGATTGTCTTCTATTTTTCATACGTTACTAATTCGCTTCTGTGTTTAGATGACTTGTTGAACAGCATGCACACAGGACTTGAAACAGGCCCAACACGATCATCCGATGTGCTGGTCATCTACCTGCATTTGATGACTTCTGGTTTGTTCCGAGTGCACTTACAAGGACCATGTGGTCGTGTGGGAATGGCATCACCTTTAGTTGATAATACGAATACCAATTCAAATATATTCCGCGGGCAACCACCTGCTGGGCGTGTGGGTCTGGCGTCACCTTTGATTGATGGAATGATTGTTAGTCGACGGACGTTGGGGCCTCTTGTTAGACAGACTACGCTGAATATGTCACGACGTCGTAGATTGGATTCGGATAGGTAATTTATATTGTTTCTCAATTAGCATGTGAGCTTGGAATAGTATAGTATGTGATTACAGTTATCAGCCACCTCATGTGCGACGAAGATTCAAGATTCAGGAAATTGTGCAGAAATATAAGCGAGAGATGACGCCGCCAGAACTGCTTACTTATTTATTCAGCAATCCATAGACAGGCTGGAACGCTTTTGAGAAGCATTCTATCTTTACATATTTATAAAATGTGGTATTATATTTATTATGAAACAGCAATAAACTGGTTAAAACATTTACCATTTGTGATTTCTGTTTTTGGCAGTAGCATTTTGAGGGACATTTTAAGGGTATAATGGGACGAAATTATACTGTATCAACCAGCGAAGTTGTTTAATACCCAGAATTCAAACATGCGCAATAATTTAATTGTTTGCTACAAATTGATCAGCTTCCTCACCACCCAGTTTCCAACTATAATGCCAAGAACTATCCCTGGGATATTTGCAGTCCAAAACATTGGCGGAATTTTGTTCAAATGTTCTATTAGCATGCACCGCCTCACAGACGAAACACTCAAAGGCTAGAATGACATGTGAAAATGTATCAGGCAGCCCAAAAGATCCTCTATTTTCAAATGCGTCTAACAAATGTGGGTTCGTTATTTCCTCTTTCAATTTGTGGTCTAAATAAGTGTTGTACAAGTCATCACTGGAATTAACGTCTAGAACGTATTTGGCCAATGATTCCAGTGATGGAAAGTCTTCAAAGAGTATTGCTGATTTCTCATTAGGCAGATAATTCTAGAAATGAGAATGAATAATTATGTTTTACTGTACCAGACTTATGCCCAATAAGTAAATAATTGCAAATTTAAAACATGTGTAAATCATACACAAGTTAACAGGTCATCTTTGGAGAAGTTAGATTTTGCTACTGACTCTTCCTTAACAGACGATCCAGCTAATTTGATAACAACAAGGAAAACATGCATCAAGCTAGTTTTGGAAATTCGTAGATAAGAAATTGCTCTGCCTCAAATCGATGCGAACTGCAAAGCGAACTCGTAATGAGAAAATTTCTGCTGAGTATGTTTTTTGATAAACCAAGTTGTTTGTCAAATTGTCTTATCGAAGCAACTTATTAATTAACTACATAGAAACGGACTTCAGTTCGCAAATCTTTTTCTAAAATTTCTCGTAAATGAATTTATAAAGACACGAATCATTTGTTTATCCATTTGATATTTGTTGTAGAGGGTAATTAATAAATCCGCTTAATGGTCTGCTTCAACTAGAAACTTTTAGAAGGTTTAATAATTCTGTCTCAACCTCGCTATACGTAATTTACACGTATAAACGATTCTAAACTAATTAAAAATTGTAACAAACACGGAAAGAGAATTGAAAGAATTTTTTATAGAGCGCAATTTCTTCGCCAATATACGAACCCAACAAAATGCGAAAGCTTACCTTTATATTTGTTGCACCCATATAGATAGGAATTGAACCCGCAATCAGGGGCCGCCAGAGTTTTTCCGTGACATAATCTTGACACTCTGCATTTTCAATAGCAATAACAAATTTGTACTTTGCAGTCCATTGCATGATTTCTTGGGAAAATAAAAGAAGTGTTCTATTTTCCACAGTCAGGCTAGAAAAACATAAATGTGTTTTTGGCAAGTGAAAATTCAAAGTAAAATACATACTTAGCAGGCAACTTCTTATTATTCAAACAATGTCCATATGAATCAACAGCAATATATTTCATCAACTCTTCAACATAACTATCTCTCTTAATTGGAGTATCACAGGATGATTGAATATACATAATAGGTGCCAAATTTTCTTCTTTCATTATCACATTCTTCTCTTCAACATCAACAAAAACATCATGACTTGTTAGTAAGTCCAATGTTTCCAAATACTGGTAAGTCACTGGAAATGTGCTATGTCTACTGTATGTCCCAGTAATGTTAAACACTTGTTGAAAATGTATATTTGTCAATGCTGGCTGATTCTTGGGAGATTCTTCATGATACAATGCCCAGTACAAGTTGCGTTTGTTAAGGTTGTTAGTTGGCATTTTGCTAATATTCATTAGAGATCCATAAAACAATATTGCTTGTAAGCTGCCTGGATGAGCCATTTCTAAGTCATCTATTACAATACATTTTTTGCCTTCTTTGCATGTTATTATATTTGGGTTTTGATCAAAGTCAGTCCACCATAATAACATCGGATAATTTGGTTCATCTAGATGCAGCACAGCAAAATACTACAAACAGTTGAGCATTTAATTTATACAAGTAGTCATTTGTTTTCTTTTAATCACTTGCAGAAAAATAAGATGTTATGCCAATAAATAATGAGATCACAAGTATAGTTGCCTTTGCCAGCATTGTAAATAATTATTATACTTTTATGTATTATTATACCAACAAAGTATAATTTGTTTTCCTTTGTTGTTATTATGTTTTCAACGCTATTGGATTTCATTGATTTTTACCAATATTTGAGGTTGGAACCTGCCTCATATTTGGGCTTTTTTTAAACAAATATTTGCAGTTTAAATCATTTTGCATACTTAATATATATATATATATATATATATATATATATATATATATATATATATATATATATATAAAATTGCAATAAATTAATTTTATATTCCATAGATTTAAAGCGTTATCATTGAATATGCGTTTGAAATTATTGAAATATGCGTAATGATACTTTTGATTTCAAGATAAGGAATACAAATATTTAATTTGAGGTCAATAAAATGTCTATGAACTCATATTGTTATTTCAATAATGCTTATTTGCTGGCGTTTTGTTTTATTCCAAAATTTGAACTCAAACATCTTTCGAATATTATGAACAACTAATTTTTTCAAAATTGTATAGCAAATAATTCTACGGTAATTCACAAATTTACAATGTAGTTTCAGGTGATTTCTAACTGAATATATAAAATTCTTTAAAATTTCTTCAATTTTTACATGATTTTAATCTAGAAAATTCCAAATCTTGCATCGTGCGCATGCGTAGTAATTCGGAAGTGAGTAATTTCAGTTGGTAGCGAAACTTCAGTACATTGCGTTGGAAGTTGGGTTAGCTTCTCTCTTTCTTGTGTGCTCTTCAGCGGAGCGGAGCGCGCTACATCCTTAGCAACCATTTTTGCATTGTCCGGGTCTGGCAGAAGTAGTAACACAAGCAATCGTAAGTCCTTTAGTATTTCAAATTAATCTATATATATATATATAGTGCGCAGTAATGCATCTTGGCAAATCTTTAAAAACGTGCGTAAAACATCATGTCGCGGTTCTGCAAAAGAAATAACACGTGCCGCATTCAATTGTTTCCTGAAAATCGTTCACAAAGTGCACAAAGGAAAAGCACGCGGGAACAATCGAATTTGATTAGTTTATTAATTCATTGGATTGCGATGTTTTTGATATTTCACGTTGAATGTGAGGTTGTTGCGAATCGCCGCACGACGAATTAACAATAGCCATGCTTTCGTTGATTCGTTAGCGTTTTGTTTATTCGGAAATAATGGCAAGCCAGTGACATTGGAAAATTCTCTGACACGCTCACGCGTTCATCCAAAATTGTTATTTATTTCGCTTTCCAAACTTCTCTCACTTTTCTAGAAAATTGCGCATCAGTTATTCACGGCAACTACAACTACAAAATGCGTATGGTATTTCTACTTGTCGCAGTAAGATGTTTTGCGTTATGATTTCAGAAATGGCAGCCGAAAACGAACACGTTGGTGACTGCGGCGATGATGTCGAGGATGTCGAAGAGGAAGAGACCGGTGGCAACAACATGTTGCACTTCCCGGACGTGCTCGCCGCCTTGCAGCAACAGCGCCAGATGCTACTGGCGCTGCCGCCGAAGGTAAAGCGCCGGGTGCGAGCGCTGAAGAAGCTGCAGTTGGAGCAGACCAACATCGAGGCAAAGTTCTTCGATGAAGTGCACGAACTCGAGTGCAAGTACCACAAGCTTTACCTTCCGCTATACGAGAAGAGACAGACCATTGTCGGTGGTGATTATGAACCCAACGACGTTGAGTGCGATTTTCCCTTTGACGACGATGAAGACCTCGCCAAGGAAACTGAGGAGAAAGTCAAGATCGAGGAAGTTCCTAAGGAGTTGGACGCTCCCAAGATGGATGAGAATGTCAGTGGAATTCCTGATTTCTGGTTGACAATCTTCAAGAATATTGCGCTGCTTTCCGAGATGGTTCAGGAATATGATGAACCTATTCTAAAACATCTCAAAGACATTAAGACTAAGTTTATTGAGAAGCCAATGGTGAGTTGTAGAAGTTGCTATTAAAAGGTTACAGTCCTGAAAAGTTTCTATTCTAGGGTTTCTCATTGGAATTTCACTTTGAACCTAATGAATTCTTCACAAACACCGTACTCACAAAAGACTACGACATGAAATGCGCACCCGATGCTGAAGATCCTTTCGGTTTTGAAGGACCCGAGATTTACAAGTGCCGCGGATGTGTCATTAACTGGAACAAAGGGAAAAACGTAACCTTGAAGCTGGTCAAAAAGAAGCAAAAGCACAAGAGTCGCGGCCTCGTCCGTACCATTACGAAAACTGTGCAAAACGATTCGTTCTTCAACTTTTTCAGCCCGCCAACGATTCCTGACGACATCAACGCCGACGATGTCGATGAGGAGCTGCGCGAGCTACTCACCACCGACTTTGAGATCGGCCATTATATGCGCGAACGTGTTGTCCCTAAAGCCGTCCTTTACTACACCGGTGAAGCCATCGAGGACGAAGAGTACGACGACGAAGACGAGGATGAAGATGATGAGGACGAGACCGAAACGGAAGAGGATTCGGATGCGAAGGAAAACGCGAAAAACATCAAAGATCAGAACTGCAAACAGCAGTAATGGCGCCCAGCTAGCGCGATGTTCAATAACTTTGAATTTGCTTTCATTATTTAATACCCTTAAATGTCAACATGATACATCCGCAACCGAATACTCGCGAAATTCTGCCAGTGCTATGCTAAATACTCGTTAGGACGGGGGGGATCCACAACTGTAGATGGAAAAATTGTCTGGTGGGTGCTGAACTAGGCAATGCTCACATTAGGCAAGATACTTTGTTAAATTGATAGATGGGAATGATAAGTTATTTGGAAATGGTTGCAAAGATGTACTCGTTATATTTTACACCTACCATGTTGATAGCAAATATTGTCGTAAATTATGTAAAATTGATTGAAATTGGTAATGATCCATCTGGTTTATAAAACCATTTTTTAAGAATTTTTATGTATTCATATTTTAGGTGGCGCAATAGAGCGTGCTCATATTTGTAGAGATTATTTTTGTAAAGTTATTCCTGGGGAAGGACACTGGGATTGCGTCGGCATGTCGAAGTGGGAAACTGCGCCTCTATAATTTTAGTAGAAAAGGATAGGCTGCGGGCATCCTCTGATCATGGATTATGGAAAGCGTCCTGTCGGGATACCAGCTTATATGAAAATCTCAAAACCAGCCAATTCATTGGGGGTTCGACCTGTTATTTCACTCCGCCGTTTCGGATTAAATAGTTTTCTAGAGTACCGCGATTTCGATAACCAGTGCCACTGCCGTGGTTTGTCCTTCAGTTACTGATCATCTGCAGATTTTCAACAAAACTTACTGAAAAGCGCAACAACGTTTTTAAAGTATTCGAAGTAGCGTAATTAACCTCAAAAATGACCATGCTATCGTATATTTTTCGGAAAATTCGAAATTATCGCTTTCGAAAGAACCTTGTCTAGGTGTTACAATTTTATTCAGTTATTTCTTGATCGTGCTAATCATGTAGTAGGTTGTATAAATGATCGAAATCGCGATGATAAATGAGTCCGATGCAAAATGCGGTGTTATAAGTTATTTTATAAAGCTTAATATTAACCCGTATCCTTCAAGGCCTTTTACGTCATTGTGTTCACCTGCAACAAACATGAGTCATCAGACTAGATTTTTCAAAAACTCAAGTCAACTTACAATATCATCGATTTTCAAAATAGATCGGACTGTCTCCGTAGCCAAATTAATCGCGCTAATCGATACCAACAAAGGCTGTACAACATGCTCTTCCAAAATATCCGTGATGGTTCCTTTGCGTACATTGATACCAGCTGAAGTCTCGCCCTTGGCGTGCCTGCTGCGTAGTTCAGTGACGGTTTCAATAGCGTTCAAGCCAGCGTTTTCTGCTAAAGTATAAGGCACCACTTCCAACGCATTGGCATAGGCTTTCAGGCAAATAGCGTCCAAGCCTTCCATTTTGTCGGCCAAAGCGTACAGCTTAAGGGCTAGCTCGATTTCAGGGGCACCACCACCTGCAATAAGTGCCTTCTTGCGGACTAGGCAACGGATGACACACAGAGCGTCATGAATAGAGCGATCGGCTTCTTCGAGAACCAATTTGTTCGACCCGCGAACAAGAAGTGTTACTGTTTTACCAGCAGACTGAGCACCTGATATACAGAATTACATAAAAACGTTCACAAAAAACACTTAACAAATTGCACAATAAATCGATTACCTGTAATTTTAACCATTCGAGTTGAACCAATGCCAATTTCTTCTGCTAGCTCAGCAGTGACCAAGTTTTCAGCTGTGAAGTGATCCAAAGACGCAATGGGTCTGCATCCCAATGATTTGCAGACAAATTCGACATCCTCACGTTCAACATCTTTGACAACCATGACTTTGATTTTGTCCAAAAAGTGAAGAGCCAAGTCGGATACAGCATCACGCAAAATAGATTTTTGGATCTAAAATGTAAACAAGAATTACCCCACCATTTCACAAGAACTACTCTTAAGCACTTACCAATAAAACATTACAACCAGCCTTCTTGATCTGCTTCACAATATTCAAGATGTACTGCCTCTCCTCCTTGAAGATACGATCCATGGCTGCATAATCAGACACGATCACATTATGGTCCATGTCTGTTTTCGGCGCAGATATACAGAACTGAATGAAACCAATCTTCGCCTTTTCAATACGCTTTGGCCCGTTAATATTGGCGGTCTTATGTGGGAACACCAAGCCATCGATAAGTTCAGTATCTTCTGTCGTGCCTCCCAGCTGTCTGATGACTTTAATGTTGCTGAGATCTACAGAATTCCCTTGCATAACTTTGAACACTGCATCCACGGCCAATGGAGCCAACTGGTTGGACTGTTGTGAGACCACCTTGGAGTTGAGAGAAGTCGATGCACTGCGCACGAGTTGTTCGCGGTTGTCCAATTGAATCGGTGTTGAGATACTGGTGAGAATCTAAAATACCACGCGTTGAATAAGGTCATATTTAAATAGACAGCAATAGAAGTACCTCAACTGCATGCGCGGCAGCTCTTTGGAAAGACTCGGAAATTGCAGTTGGGTGAATACCACGGCTGAGGAGTTTCTCAGCAGCTTGAAGAAGAGCACCAGCGATGACTACGACAGTAGTGGTGCCATCACCTGCTTCAATATCTTGTGCACGTGAAAGTTCAACTAACTACAAATTAAAATATTCATTTCTTAAGATATGGAGCGAATGTTAGGATCAAGATGTAGGTACCATTTTAGCTGCAGGGTGAATGACGTTAAGTTGTTTGAGGATAGTGGCGCCGTCGTTGGTGATTGTAACTTCGCCATTGCTGGCCTGGATCATTTTATCCATGCCTCTGGGGCCCAAACTTGTTCGGATTGCATCACTGACAGCTACATTAATACGATTACATTAATTGTGATATACTACCCCTGACCATATCAAAGTAGTATTATGGTAGTTGATTCAGCAGTACATTGAAATGAAGGATGAGTACAGAAATAAAGACTAATCAAATGGTTAAAGTTATGACAACAAAAAATAACAAATTAAACTAATACTAATTTTATAATTTTTACTAAAATATAGTACTTCCATGTGCCTAAAAACTTAAGTAAGCACTTTTAATATTATTAAATATAACAAATAAAATCTGGTACAAAATATAAACTTCCATAGATCCATTAACTGGAATAACATAATTGTTGAACATCCTGTATTAGCTCTTCTAGAATAATTTGAACATGAATAATGTAGACATAAACCATCTGATTTTTCAATACTACAAAAATATAGTTTTACTCTACCAAACCTAAATAAAATCTATCCATCAAAACACTCTGTCTTAAAAATATTAAATCTTTCTCTGTTCTTTTCATTTCTTTCATTGTTGATTAATATAGTTCTAGAAGAAAATAGAAGCCAACCTTACTTTTAGGTTAGATATAAAAAAACAGTCAATTTACATAAAATTAAAAAAGGACACACCAATATCCCTTATTACTAATACCCACAAAAGCAATTAAAAATAAATTCATTTCGACTTAAAACCAAAGAATCATTATTTCCCAAGATAGTGTTAATTCAAAAATTTATTTACCTTTGGCTGCATTGATATTGCTGAGTCGTACATCCGCCGGTTTGCTTTTATCCTTGTAGGCGACATTACGGGGTTTAGAATCACCACTGGCATTAGCTTGAACCATTTTTGCTGTGCTATCACAATATTAGCAAGAGATGATTGAGATTTTCTTGGATTTTCTCGACACCCTTCCCAACGAAACCACAAGATTTTGACGGCTCCGATTTAGCGGCTTTGTTTACACTGTTGCCAATTTTCATTAGATATTTGAAAGTAGTTAATCTAGAAATATGTAGATGGCAGGCCCATAAAAACTATGCAAATTTAAACCTCATTTACTTTAAACCACTTTGAACTGAAAATTAATAATTAATGATCCTATAAACATTTAAACCTAGTTATGAACAATATAAAGTAAAGAATGGAGTATTATGTATGGCGTTTGCTTTTCACCTCGGTTCGATTCCCATTTGGGGAGGTGAAAGACTTTAAAGGGCCGATCACCCTGAAAAAAAATCCAAGACCCAATGAATCCAGTAATAAATCCAGTAATCCGCAGGATTGAAAAGGCCATAATTATAATAATATAAACAATATATTTATTATCTTTTAGCACCAGTATATGTTTCTTATATTTGATATAGAATTATTTTAATAAGTATTAAAATATAAACTCTGAGCCATTTGAGAGATTAAATGCATGTTAATACTAAATTAAATTGAGCGCCCTTCGTTCGCCTCCCTCAACTTGTGCTATGTGGAGTGCTGCAACTCCATCGCCTTCAGATTAATTTCCATTGCCAGCTTTGTCGCATACAACGTATTGGTCTCAATCATGTTCCACAATGTAGCCATGATGAAAGTATAACACATAACAGCAGTCAGAAATATTCTGAGGCAGTGTAGCAGTGCTTCAAACTCTGGAACGTAGAAGAAACTCCCCACGATCACCGCAAGTAGCAATATGGTGATAATCCAGTAATAGACTTTATGCTTGGAGACGTCTTCCAATCCTTTCTCCATCACTGCCACGCCCTCTAACAGCATGGATTCGTTAACCTTGGTTGGAATTGCTTTGGAAGCAACATATACCTCGCTCCTGGATATGTTGAGCGTTGCGGTGATTGCTTCATGGTCCGAGTAGCTGACGTTCATTTCGGGAATGCGATCCGGGAAAGGTTGTTTATATTCAACGAGTGATACTTGCGTGCTGTGACAGCCTTTGTAGAGGACGTAGTCGATACGGGGACCGTCTATGCCCTTTTGGCGATAGCTTGTGGGAGTGTAGGTGTTCTCAAGATCGAGGTTGGTTGGTCCACGTGTGCCATCTTTCTGTTCTTTAAATGCGTCCCTTAATGAAGTCATTTCAACCATGTACCTTCAAATAAAAATAATTAATACACGTATTTCTAACCACTCTGTATAAGTAAAACTGTCGATTCCGAACATACGCAGTTGACCGCAATTGTAGTGCGCGTCACAGCGTTCAACGCTTCAAAAAGATACCTGTATGTTAAATCCCCAGGTTCACAATTTAAATCCCCAGCCAGAATAATAACATCAGCTGATGCAGATGTAAAGTTAATAAATTGAGCAGTGTCATAAGCTTGAACAACTCGGCAGGCGTAATACTCATCACATGTACGATTATATTCAGCATGTAACTGAAACATTATATTATACTAAATTTAAAATATGATTTGAGTATACTCCATACATGTGCTGAATAAATATTAAGCAGCAAGCCCTTCCACTTAATTTGACACATTCCAATTCCTTTGCCTCCAAACCAATCACCATGGTGGAGTTTATGAACATAGCCATTCACCATCCATTTGTGGAAATGTGTATCAACTATTGGATGCCTGGAGAATACACAAACTCCAGAACCAACTACACCACTGCAATATAACAAATACACAGAACTATAAATCACATTCTTCTTGCTATTTATTAGTGCTGATATTTGTAGGCTATACCTGTAAAAGTAATGTGAATAAGGCAATGTTCCTTGAATCTTATCTCTTATTATGGTGTAATCTGAGTCAGTCCATACTTCTTGCAAACAGACAACATCATATGGACATGTGGCAAGTGTGGAAGCAATTGCTTTAATTCTTGTGTTCTTGTTCCTAGCGACCAGCGGAATGCCCCTAGAGCAAATTTATATATTGTAATAATTTTTATTAATTGGCCATTTTAGGTTAGTTACCAGCAATTAAGTGTGAATACTTTGAAGTCCATAGCTTCACCTTCAGTCATATGCAATGACTACTTATCTTTGCTTACTGAAGTCATCAACTCGCACACGAGCAGTCACGAAACAGGCGACGCTCACTACGTAGCGCGTAGATTAAATGAATCAGCAAACTATTTGATAAGCTTAACTTTTTAACGGCGTGCTTGTACGTTTCTATTAGAGTCCTTGACATTTTTAACAAGTTTGGCATATTACAGATGTCTTTTACTTTGTTGATTTGTGTTATTTTTCGAGAGAAAACGCTTTTTTGCAAACTTTAAATGTTAGTGTGGGCATATCACTTAAAGATGTCGCTAGCATGGTTATTTAGTATGAATTTAATATCTTTCATAAGAAAATTATTAATAATATATCAATAAGAACAACATAGTATCTAAAGAAATAGGCCAAGAACATAAATAATTAGTGAAAATAAAAGTAAAACAATTTAAATCTGCATGAGCGTCCCAACATTTAGAAATGAAAAAGTTTTAAAAGAAATTACAAATAAAACAACACAACCTAGAATTTACTATACATGTTGATATTATGACAACATAATTTTTACATTTATTACATATTACATCAAAGTAGACGTCGGTGGACGACAAATGGTGCGTGAACTCTGAAAATAAATCATTAAATTTTAACCGCGCAATTAACATCAATCTAATTTAAAAGTTGAGATCTTCGGTGCAATTTTAAGCAGCTGGAGCCAGAATGTTAATGAGATCAAAGCCGCCACCGCGACTTCATCGTCATTAACTTTTGTGGTAGATTTAAACTTCAGCGAGACTTAAAAAGCCTCGCCCGTTACTCTGATAATAATGTCGTGAATCTGGAAATTAAATAGTTGAGTTAATTGATGTTTATGAGATGGAAAGAGAGACGTAGAATTAAGTTATGATGATTATTTTGAATATCTACCAATGTAACGAATTTATTAATACATAACCTATATCGGTAGCTTATGTGTTGCCTATTCTATCGCTTAAACTCTGAATACCTGTACGTGGGGTGGAGTACTAAGCACGTAGACAATCGTATCAGCAATGTCTGCCGCCTGCAAAGCCTGAATCTGTCTCATATTCTCTCGCAAACCACCTTCTTCGGCGAAACCTTCAATGAATTCCGTAGCAACCAATCCGGGACTAATCGCCTACAAGCAGCAAATCACTTTAGAAGCGAATCACAATCATGTCGAAGCATTTAACCGAGATTTTAATTTGTGGTGACTTCTCCGATCGCAGCTCACGTCTTAGTGTCTCGGTTAGCGCTTTGACAGCATGCTTGGTAGCCGGGTACATGTTCAAGCTAGGCACTTCCGGCTCGTAGTGACCCAGGATGCTGCCAAGGTGGATAATGTGCCCATCCTGCTGGTGAACCTTCATGGATTGGATTGCTTTCTTCGTGCATATGCAGAGCGCAAGGACATTTACGTCCAGACACATACGGAACTCATCACATTCACCAGCTAGGAATTAAATTAGGTTATGGTAATACCTAACGATGCGAGCTAGGTAGTAACAGGTGGCGTTACCTGATAGAGTCGTTGGAATAGTAAATCCAGCGTTGTTGATCATAATCGCAATCGCACCCAAGTTCTCCTCAATCCAATCAAACAACTCATCGATTTGCTGTTGATCTCGCAGGTCGCACTTGCGGGCGTAGAGTTTGCCCGCCTCACCGCTGAGCTTTTCGGCTTGCTCTTCGATTAATTCCACTCGGCGCGCGACGCCCACAACCTGCGAGCACAATTAGCGGTCGTAAAGGAGATAAAACCGAAGCAAGCGGAGTAGTTGCGTGTATTTGCTGCCCACTTACGTTGATGCCGAGTTTGACGAGCACGCCGCACACGGCGGCGCCGATGCCGGCACTCGCGCCCGTGACCACAGCTGCCGCCCCGATGTAGCGCTTCATGCCCGTCGGTAGCACTTCTTCGCCGAAGAGCGAGTCACTTTTCATCAACCTCAGGCCGTGGTGAGACTTTGGTGGAGAGTGTCACAACGTGCGGCGGCGGCAACAATTTATAGGAGCTTCCTGCAATGAGGGTAATTATATATTCATAAACACTCAGCACTAAGCAGAGGACATCGCAGAGAAGAAGTTTTAGGAGGTCGGTTAGGGAATGTGGACGTAAAAGTGGTTAAGTGATTTTAAAATGTGTGAGATATGAAATTAGGAGTATGAATATGTTATATTCGTATGTGCAAATTAAAAGACTGCAAATTTAGGCCTTAAATTTTGAAATAAATTTATGATGAACCAATAAAAATGTCTTTGAAGTTGATAATAAGTTAATCACCAAATTACAGGGTCCTACAATGACAACACAACATGTGATCTTCTCACAATTATGCATGTTTTATTCATTTCTAATTTCAGTGTCCTACTAAGAAAGTAACAAAACGAAATAAATTTCTTGTTTAAATATTAGATTTAAAGGTATTCTAATAGTAGCCCACTATATAATACCGGTGTCGGTCTATTTGTTAGTTATTTGCTGTAGTTTACTATGCTGAAAAATGCGTTGTTGTTTATTTATGGTGCTAATTTATTTATAGAATAAGGTTATGGTTATTTATTTATAATTCGACATGTTTCAATATTGTTGAACTCATTAATGATACATTGGCAGTGTGCTTAATTTACTTTATGACAATTTTAGTGTACTATATGTGGTTAACGTGTGGCGAGGCATGGTATTAGTTTAAAATATTTATTTTTATGGTGGTAGTGTATGTTTAAAATCAGTCCAAACTTAATATACATCCTGATCTTTGGGTCTATTTGATTCTTTTCTTACGAAATACTTTAGTTAATTGTTACTTCATCCCTAAACTTTTCTTTAAATTTGCGATTTTTCCCCATTACGTTCAAATTAAGAAGTAGTTTGTAATAAGTATTTTTTGTTAATTTCTTAAGGTTTATGTAGGGTATAGAATATGGTTATTGATACCTAAAGGGTGGTTGCAAGTGATATAAATTGTTGAATAATAATAAGGTTAGGAGCTCTTACAGTTAAAATTCTTTGAGTAAAATTTTTTATGCTTTACATTGTGTTAGAAATAAATATTTTCATTTGGCACATATTAAAGCAGATTTAATTATTTATGTAATAAATATCTTAATTTAGGCAGATTACTTTCTCGGCCGCGCGCAACACATTGCTGGGCGAAAATTGTTGCGCGCGAAATAGTAATAGTAAACTGTTTTGTATGAGGCTGTTTTCTTCTGAGCTAGACATTGATAAACTGGGCGTTGACATTTTTAACATCTTTCCAATCTACATTTCAAACAATTCCTTTGCTCGCTTTTTAAGAAGTCGCTGCCTTCTGCCTTCCATTGTTATCAAAATCACTGCCATAAATTTGACGGCTGACAATTCAACAACTCCACTACCCTTACATTGCTGCACTCTGTCGTAAACCACCATCCGCGCTCTCCTGCTTTGCCAACCCCCGTCTAACGTCACCCACCTCTCCAGTAAGAAAGATATTTCCGCATTCTCTTTGGTTTAAATGTAAATGTCGTCCTGAGCCCAGCGTACAACGCCATCCCGTACTGGTTCATACAAGCCAGCAGCATTGTTTTTTGTTTCGTGTTAGTTGCATGCGTTGCGCCTCGTCTTATCCACTCGTCCTGTGCGGTGGCTACAATGTTGGGTTAGTATAATCCGGATGAAGTGCGGAAGGAAATTGGCCGGAAATAATTGCATTCAGTGCCCGTTCGGCGACCGCAGTCGCAGATCTGGCTTCGCGTGCCGCGGCCAAGATCATGCGTATATTTTGTCTACTAATTGGCTCAAAGACTCCAATCCGGCGGCAGTGTAATGCAGTGAACCGAATTGGAATTGAAAGTGCGCTATTTCGGTTGAGTATTGGTGTGCTTACACGATATACAACTTGCTTGAAATTAGGGTATGACATGCATAGAATTCTTTATATTCTCTGTAGTTATATACAGAGAATATAGCTACGAAAATCATAAATACAGACACCAGAAATTAAAATTTTTAGCAAAATATTAGTTCGGAAATTGCAATGAATGAGTTACAGGAAATGAAATTTCAAGTAATTATTGTGACACTGCCAGTTTACATCTTACAAGGCTTATATCCAAATGAATTTCAATAAGCACCGCCTAGTTTCTTTGGAATTAATTTAAAATTTAAATGTCTGTCTTGAAGTTGGCTTTCCTGTCTTTAAAAGCGTGTAGGTGGTGCTAGTGACGTTGACTAAAACCTCGGCTAGCTTCGTTACTTACCATAAATTATACTCAGTCAAAAATACTTTGCAGAAAAACTAGGAAAGTTTAAACAGTGCGTTTGAAGATTAAGAAAAAAATAAAAAAAAGGTTCGAAGCACTCTGCTAATTGTGATCTATTCTAGATACTAATAGTGTTATAATTTCTATAAACTAGAATACTCTGGTTTTCATGCGCCATCTATGATATTTTTCTTAGTTTGAACTTAACTGAAAGTTCTTATTTAAGTACACCGAGTAAATTTCCCACAGCAAAATCGCAATTAGTATTATCTTAAATCCCTTTATATTGATTTCCTATAGTATAGAAATGCCCGCGCTGTCTGCAAAGTTTATTTGGCGAATTGAAAGCAACGTACGTGCAGCCGCCTCCGGATTATGGACAGCATCGAAAGCATAAGCGAAGAAGTTATCGGTAGTGGTAAAAAGACAATATAAGTAAGCAAGCGGGCAGTGCTTAGTTTTTGTTTATTAGCCCGTTAAGCAACTAAGCACTAAGTCTGGTGGTGGCGGCGGAGAAGAGAAGTTGAACTGGAGGTAGCGCATCGAAGTCGTACATAAAGAAGGAGAAATGAAAGAAAGGTAAATTATAAATGGTTAAGTTGCGCAGGCACGTGCGTTTTCTATCAGCGGCGGATAATAAATTGCGGAGCAAAATTGATATAACCACGTAACGATGATATTGTATCCCCAATTAAATAAAGAATTATTTATGAAAACCACCATACTATATAATACAATTTGGATTCACATCCATTAATAGATACATTATTCATACACATTCAAAATGGCTTTACTGTCTTTTCTCCCATTAATGATTGTAATGCCGCAGTGGAATATTAATTAATCCAGTGCGGCGTGATCTCATTATGACGTTAGAATATTCATTCGAGTGTACTTTTTAGCACATATTATGCTTACTGTTGGCGATTGGAAAATTATGATTGTTCCATTTTAGGTGTATAATTTATCACCGTTGATATCACATTGCGTTCGCTTCCCTTCGGCGCAGTAAGAGCCGCAACAACAATTAGTAGAAAGCGATTGTAGGCCTGACTTACGCAATGCGCAGCGGCCGCATCATTCGCATCAACGCCATAGAACGCCTAATTGATAATCAATAATACCATTATTATTCACGGACCATGAGCCAACATTGTCATCGGAGGCGTAGGATGCGTTCGGTTTTGTTCATTCTAGGAAAATTAATTGATGACGATTTGAATTTATCTCGAAGTGATTAGATGATTTCGTCATGAAAATTAATGTATAATAGATGGCGCTGTAAATGGGTCATAAGTCTGGTTAATCTATAAGAAATCAATTCATATTTTAGAGAGTTGCAGATTTAGTTGTCTAGCAGATATTCTGCAAATATTATATTTCTAAGTAATAAGTTGCGTACTTTGAATCATCTTTAAATGAAACTAAACATTTAACACATTTGTTTCAAACTCGCTCACAGATGTCGCTTTGTATACTGCATTGTGTTCTGGGTCAAATATCCTGGCAGTTTGCTTTCGACGAGGTGTTAACAATATTACTAGTTGTGAACTTTCAACAAGCATTTTCGGCGCAAATATCAACCACCACGATTTCGCCAATATAATCGCCGACCTCGGCGATCGATAAACTCATACCGCCAAATTGGGATCTACGGCCAGCAGGATGCAGTCGGTTATTATTAAACAGAAGTGCATTGGATATTTATTACATCCGTTAGAGTAATGAGTTTAGGTTAAACGCATGGCCTGCAGAGTGTGATTACAGTGCCAGACGCGCCGCCGCTGGGATAGCGGCATGGATCAGACGGTTACTTATTAGATTTAATACAGATTATATTGCATACCATCTCGATTAGTAGTGGTGCTTGACTTGCAACATGTAGTTCAAAGTTAATAATACACTGAAAAAGTTCTCAACATACTTGTCAACGAATCGTAATCGTTTCTTCTCTCAGACTGCAAAATGATTGCTCTAATTTTGCCTTCTTAATAACCAACAAATATATATTTAAATGAAATAATATTAAGGTAGGCAACTAACAATGCGGGTGTGTAGCTACCTAGCGTTGCCAGGTTTAAGATGAAAATACACGTGAACTCTTGTGCTAACTCTTTATAGAAAACAGTCTCGTCGATAACATTCGTAGCTACAATCGTGTTTTCAATTCAATGCTTGGGGGTGGTTTTAGCGAGTAATTTTCAATCATTCATATTATCTAAGATTCCATTTAAATTGAATCTTTAAAATTGGGAGTATGCTGCTGAAGTTACAGTCTACCGTCTACGCTCCTCGCACACCCTGTGTCAACCTGACCTAACCACTATCCGTTCTCACCCTATGTCATAGTCTAAAAGACGGGTCACGTTTCTTAATAATAACTTTAGTTTTTGATTTATGATTCTTCAAAATCGACTGTCTATAAAAATCAATAAATGCTTATTTAGAAATTAAGTATCACATAGTTATTACTTGTTAAAAGCAAATATTACTAGTTTGATAATTTATCATTGTCATAATAAATATAGAGCAAATGTTTGTATTCGTTCTTCAAGTTTAGACATTTATGGCGTGGGTTGATGAAGCATTTGAAGCGAATGGCAAAGAATTACTTTTAGTATATATAATTTAGTGACGAAACCTTTGTCTGTATGTCAGGTTCGGGAAGCAGAATGTAAGCCGTGATAATCCTGCGGGCGGGCTAGAGTAGAATCAGATAGGTACAATCGTGACGTCGTATTGTCCGGACGTAATTTAATATTAGCGAACGAGGACGATGAGATGACGGACTGGGTTAGGCTCCTGGGTCTTCAATTGCGTATCTATCACTCACGACCGCACACTGAGTGTTTCTAACCTTATTCGAAACAATTCCCAGCTGCCTGCCACGAAATGTGCGCCGTTGCCATTTTGTCCAGTGCATTGTGCCAAATCCGGAATATTCCTTCCTCGTCGAGCAATTATAATTTTACTCACGTCATAAAACGTTTAAAACCCCTGCTATCAATATTCCGCATGCAGAGAGAATCCGCTAGAGGACCTTGTACAAACTGCGTCCGGCGAAGGTCGCTTGCTAATGACAGGTGAGTGGCTGAGTGCGAGGCCTCTTGAAAACGACCTGATTGATGTCCGACGGGTTGGACAATCGACAGATTGCTAAACGCCAGACGTGTTCCGGCCGGTGATGTCATTATCCCGTGCGTGATGTGCGCACTTGGACATGCACGGCGGCAGCAATGCGCCTGATGAGAAAAAGCAATTACTCGAAAGCAATTGCTGGTCATACCCATCCGAGCCAAACGGACGCGCACCCTCTGCAAGACCGCGGCGCGGGCGTGATTGCACAATGTTTGCGTTTTACCTATCAATTCGTATTCGACGATGGCGCATTTACGATGCACTAAAAATACTCACGGTGCGTTTTATAATTTTACGTGCGCGCAGATATCTCTCAACCGGCATGCAACAAGAATAAAAGTATTAATGGTCGAAGGCGACATGCAGTTTGAGATAATTTAATCCTGCGTTGCTTTTATTTCTTGCGACCAGAGCACATAGAGAAAGTTGGCGCGTAAATTCAAGTATTGACGTTGTGCGAGATATATATGGCAGCGAGAGTGCACGATAACGATATGATAGTTTCGCAATTTCGCATATGGCTGCCGGGGTCATGTGCACACATTGAACGTGCATTTCGGGTTGTATCAATTATCAGCGAGGAGCTGCGAGCGGAGGCGGCCTGATAGCAGGTCAGGGTGAGTTGTTTATGCGGAAGATAAGCTAATTTCGGTGTCGCGAATGATTTGTGCTGAGATGTTAGTTATACCCGTGTGTAATACCCACAGCTGGCATCTGTTCATATTTGGTTGCAGTAATGGGGAACGGAGTTTGTTAAGGTAGGCCACACACAATACAAGAGAATCAAGTAAATTATAAGTTTCTTTAATAAACAAGGTAAGAATGAAATTAGGTACTGGTAAGAAAATTTATCATGTTAACCGGGATTGATTAAAGGCTACGGTTTTATCTAAAAAAATTTCACTCGAAAATTTTCAGAGTGTCCAATTAACTATCTCTACAAAATTTGTATTTTGCAAACTCGAATATACTCGAAAAGTGTCTGAAGAGAATAGAAGTTCGGACAGTTTGGCAAATTTCGGCTGTCACTCTCTTATCACACCCATAAAAACTATTTTTGTGGAAACTTTATAGTGAGTAGCAGAAAATCTACCAAATTGCTCACAGTTAAAGCAGACGTTGTTTGTTTTGTAATGAACTTGTATAAAATAATGTAGATTAAGTTGCCTATCTGTATTAAAATATTTAAAATTAATAGTTTAAACATCAAGTCAAACATTAGTTTAAGCCTCTTCCTACTAGTGACTAAACGAGCCCTTATTTCCTCGAAGACAGAAACCAACACATTCTAATTCATTATGCAAATGATTTCTTCACGTCTGGTTCGCAAAGCTTCGCCATAAATCAACGTTGAATTCCAGCCGGGCCCACGCGCGCATTAACTGGCAACTTCCGTGCGGAAACGGTGTAAAGGATGAGATGCAGCGAAAGAGAGCGCCCGACGGCGGGCGACAAACGAGCTCAGTGAGACAAGTTTGAAATCTCCGACATTGTGCACTCGCATAAATCTGCCCTCCGGCGCGGGAGCGCGCGCGCGCTCGCCTCCGCTTGTCTCGGCCGCCGTTTGGTGTTTAACTTTCTCCCAGCCATCCGCCGCCTCCGATCCGACAAGATGCGCGCGACACGCTTAAGCTTTAAATACTCGGCCGCGGCTCATCGCCATCAATTAGAATTGTCGCTGCGCTACGACATTGCGTGCGTTTATTCCGCGCGCGGTTGTGAATTAAATTGCTTCTTTCGTCTCGGCGGCGGGACTACGACGCACTGCACGACACACGCGGAAATTTATCTGCTGCCGCCGCCGCGTAGATAAACACAGTAGTAGTGCGCGAAAGTTTGTAAGCTTAATGACAATACGACGGGCATAAATTACGAATCGGTATCAATACGAGCGAAACAATTGTTTAGTTCCTGACTTTTCTCATTGATGGTCTTTGTAATTGAGATTACTTTGGACAGCAGCCGTCGAATTAGATACGTTTTATGAATTTGATTTACCTTCTGATTGAATAGGAAAGATGTACAATCGAGCACAATTTGTAGCAGCCATTCTGAGATAAGCAGATACTCAAAACCCAATCAACAAAGATTTCTTTCAATGGATATCTAATTTGCGATTGCTTCCGATGAATCCTTATAATTATCACCTTGATCTAATCGGCGTTTTTCTCGGCGCCCGAAGAGCGCAGCTGGCAAGAAACGCCTTGGAACCCATTCTCTAAATTGATGAGTTCTCTTTGTTAATTCGTTTAGCTCGTTCTCTTCGTTGATTGTTGTGCGAATTGTCAATATTGCTTTGGGGCTTAATCCGTCAAATCGATTTCCGTGCCAGCTGTCGTGCACAATTCGCGTTCGATTCCCACCTTCAAGCGGCAAATGGCAATTTAATCAGTAAATATCAACAAATATCTAGAGATTTACTTATTTTAGAAAAAACTTGAAGTGAAATAGTGTTTATATAGTTTGTCTTCTTGTAGACATATTGCAATTTGATGGACAAAACTTCAAAGTATTAAATTGGATTTGATTGAGAAACGATTGTATAGCCAAATAAAAGAAAAACTGGTTATATTACATTTATTATTAAAAAGTTTATAATACTTCCAGAATCCTTTTCTTAGCATTATTCATATATTTTAATCCATTACTTATTTATAAGTTTTATTAAAGAGAAAATTCGTAAAGAATTTTGAAATTATGAGTCAATACTCTTCTTAAAAAATAAAAAATAAAAAAAACTAATGAATTAGTACAATAATAGAAATGAAAGAAGTGAACTTTCGATATAAATGACTTCCATAATTTGTGGAAGAGCAACTAAATAGAATAATCGCAACATATCTTACCTGCAAACATTATTCTAAACCGAGTAAATCTGCTATTTTAAAAGATGATTGATAAGGTGTTAGAGCGAAATTCTCACGTTGTAATGAAACTAAACTTTGAAGTCTTTTATTGATTTAATAATTTATTAACTTTAGACGGTTGCATCCGCTTCAATGATCAACCCAAACAAGGAAGCCAAGTATTAACAAATTAACGTAAGTTTTATGCAAATAACGTATAAGAATTTCAAACTTTAACCGTCTTATTTGACTTGCATTGTTGTATGTAATTTAAAAAATAAAGCGACTTCTCTACAAATTCAATAAGACAGACTTCTAACGTTAAAAGATTAACTTTTGTTTTCCCATAACATGGGTATCATATGAATTTACGGAGAATACAGAAACGAGTTAAACTTGGTTGCTTCAATTTGGAATCTTTGGTCTTGAAAATACTAAAAGAACTAACACTAGTAAATAAGCTTTTACCTAAATGCGCTAAAAAATAAAAGCTTGTTGAGAGATATAAGTACTCACATTGCTTTAGTTTTAAAAAATGATTAAAATCTGATTCAATTATTCAGTTTCTTTCTATCTTTAAACATCTCGCGACAAACTTTCATTCTTTTTAACGCATTAAAATAAAAGTTTGTCAGAGAAAACCACAAGATGGCAGGGTAAACCCAAACCGACGTCAATGTTGAAAATGTTGATATTGTTTAATTTGCAATTAGTGTAATACTCACATTCAAAATATGTTTGATGGATTTTTAAGGTTGTCAACAAACGCCACCTATAACAGAATAGTGATATTAAATTCTTAAAAATCATTTCTTTATAAATCAACTTTAATAGTCCACATTCTTGCGTAGAAATATATAAAACTTGGCGTGGTATATTTAACAGCCGTTTACGGGCACATTAAATTATATAAAGCAGATAAATTAAATTCACTTTTACAATCTCAGGTCCATTTGGCTACAATACGTTGAAGACCTATAAGCCAAACGCAATGCAGCGGCCATATGTAATAAAAATTTATGAAAATAAATGAAATTACGAGGTTCGCCTTATAAAAGTCCATGGCATGCTGTTTACTGAACAATAAAATGCACGCGCGAATTAACGAATGCACTTTATCAAATCACAGTAGAACTGGTTTTAATGGCAATTGCATGGTTTTTTACACTTGTAATTATTGATGTTGCCTAATTAAACCATAAATAGATAAAAGGTGTGATAGAAATTTGATCGTGATTATCTTAAGATAGTGTTTTTTAGGTTGGTGAACAAATAATCTTTGAACAAACAATCTTTGCAGCCTGTTTAATGTTCAGATTGCATCAGTTGAACCGGAAGTTCACGATTCTCGCCATCTCATTGGAGAAAGTTGTACAAAAATAGCCAATTTGTGTTTGTACAATTGTTGGCTTGGCATTTCTGCCTTCAGTTGTCGGAATAAACCAAATCAAATACTGTGGCATATAGTGGTAAATATTTTCTATTTCAAGTTTTTTGTGTTGGAATTTTATGTTCACGGTTGTGCCACTTTGTTGTAGCTAGCTATTATCAAAGTTTGAATAACATTTAATTTTTTAATTACATAAAGTGTGTAGGAAGATGTCAAATATTAATTCTGGCAAAACTAGGAAAGTTTGAGCGGTGATATGGTTATTTCGCTCCTCAAGAATTGAAGAAGAAGAAAATGTAACAAAAGAAAACTACGCAATAATTATTGAAAATTTATAATGCAGTATATTACAATGATTACTTTAAATTCCATTATAAACATATAATTTTTTTTATTTAGATATTGTTAATATGCATTATAAAAACAAAAACAATTTGTGACATAATTAATAAAAAATATGACTGGTTCTAGAAGATACTAGATTATCAAATTATGATAGCCCAATAGCAAGTAGAGACTAGTGATTAAAATTGGTTGACACTCGACAGATAGCTAGGGAGATTGGATTGAATCGAATTGAATAAGCAAGGAGCAGTAAATGCGATGTGAATTTAATTATTTCAATTTACTTCATCAAATATTGTTGCACACAATTTATCATTGTGCATGTAACTATTTGTTTTAAGTATTAATCAACATTATGTTGATAAAACTTAGTTAATATTGATTTGTAAATCGTTTTTGGTATGTGTATAAAAAGAAGCAGCCGTTCAATGAACAGTTCAATGTAGAAGTAACTTAAAAACTATATAAATCGTAAACATTCACAAATTATTCCTATACTGAAGAAGGC
>JAODIE010021714.1:0-31539 GCA_027575565.1 Diploeciton nevermanni
TAACTTGGAAAAGATGTTGCTTGCTCTGAGGGAGATTCTCGACTGTGCTCAAATTTCCAGGATTCGTAGCCATTAGAGCTCGGTGTCTTCGTGGCGCTCGAATCGGCAGTTCGAAGTTCGCAACATATCGCGTGATCTCGCGAGTCCAATTAGTTCATATACCCATTATTATTTCGAATAAATATTTAAATGTATCGATTAACCGTTTACTAAATTTATTAAAACCTGGAAGTTAGATATAATTACTTTATATTAATTAACCGTAGTACCAGTACAGACATAAATAGAATAAGATGGTGACGTAATTTTTTTAAGTGTGTGCTAACATTTGCAGTGTAGTAAATCTAAATTTATCGGGTTTAATAATGCAATGCAATTTAATGACTTTAATTCTAAAGCGAAGAAGAATAAATAGATAGACTTATTGATTATTTATTGTGTAACACGTGTCTTTACACCAGTTTCAAACCAGACTTGAACTCAAAATTGAACATGAATACACCACTACAATGAGTTCTACATACTTGAAGCATGGTTGCAAGCTCAACAACACATATATATTATCCTATACATATTTGTTTATACATCAATCCGCACATGTTGGAGTGTAACACGAGTTTATTCCTTTGCTTGTCATTTGAAGATAATATTACTAGAGTAACAAGACTATTATTTGGAGTAAAATTTTAAACGTATAGTCTCAAATAAAATAGGGTATACATACAACTAATGGAATCATGGGCTTCACTTCAACTAGAACCTAAATGAAAACTGTTGCGCTTCAGCACAGCGATAAAATAAGTATAATAAAGCAGATCAAATCAATTGCATCAAGTTTTTGTGCATAGAAAATAATTCAACCTGTATTAACCTGTATTAAAATGAAGATTAACTAAATTATTGTTCTTTGACTTGAATATGAGTGAGTAATTTATATATTAAGATTTCAATTACCTCGGATTCTTAATTATCGTATAATTCGAATCCTGTTCTTCGCGTTTTGTCTAACACCGAGTCTCGTATAACCCACTCTTGCCAATGTATCTCACCCATTTAATCACATCGTGATCAGAATAATTTAGTTTTGGTTCGAATACCTTCAAATACCTAACTTTGAACCCAGATGGAGCGAATGGTACCTCAAAGTTCATGGAAATTGGTGGCCTAGTCCACTTCTTCTTAGTGTCAGTTTCCAATAGCTCAATCTCAGCAGATAACTGTGTCTCCTTCATGCCAGCTAGGCGTTTAATCTTCCAAACAATGGCATTTTCAGATGCCTTGTACTTTGCTTTCCCTTTCAAGCAAATTAACTGCACACCTGAAGTGTTCAAAGGTGTAGGAATCTTGACTTCAATCTTCTGACCAAGTAAAGATGGCTTAAAGTTGCTCTTTAGCACAACTTTGACCTCCATCTTAGTACGACCTACTTCCCTAACCAGTGGGATAACCCTAAATGGCAAAGAGATGTCCTTAGTTGTTCGATATCGCATCAATTCGAACTCCTGATCTGGTGGAATAAAACTTATGGCGTGTTCTGTCTCGAACTTACTGAGTTTAACGCATTGATGAAATTGACAATCGTCAATGACCACAACTGGCTTACCAGATCGTGTAGCTTCTGTTTCAGTTGCACCACCAAGTCCGCCTTTACCTTTTGCTTCCATGACAATTTTATCGTTGATGCCAAACTTACACTCGGGCATTCCGGAGAGATATGATTTCATCACGACTTTTCCGGCAACGTGAGCAGAAAGAACCTGTCCTTGGGGTGACATAAGAAGATTAACATGCTCCAAAACATCCAGGAATAGCTCATTTCTTCTGTATTTGATTCCCTCCCGTCTCCAGCCAATCTGCCCAGTAACCTGAGATGTAATCTGAGCTTGTTCTTCTTTGGTAGCAGACTTGATACCTTGTTGGGTGATAAATGTCTTCAAAACACCTGTGTCAGAGTTCTGGGGATATCCAAAGTCAAGGATCTCATCTAGGAGTTCATAGATCAGTACAAAGTTACTTTTGATATTCTCTTCACTGATCTTGCCAAAATAGCTCTGCATTACTTCAATAAACTTAAGGAGAAATTCAAATACCATGGCAGCATTGACATTTTGCTTTGTTACTGCTGCTAACCAAATATTCGCTCTCTGCATATTATATCAAAATTACACATGATAATTAAACAGAATATATCAATGATTGATCAAGAAATTTGGGTATTTACCTTGATATGAAAGAAACTGGTCCTTGCAATATTGGTCACTGGGGACCTAACTTGTTGTCTGGCGTGAATTACATTGACACGAAAAGCATCTACTGCATTCCGGCCAATATCATCGCGATAAACACGAGATATCAGAACCTCGCCCTTGTGGTTATAGATGAAGAGACCTCCAATCATCTTAGAAACTCGTAGGCTCCTAGAAATTAATTAATAGTTAATTAGCCTGAATATAAGAAGAAATAAGAAGTTGCAGGAACATCCTAACTGTTTGGTTTTATTGATTTGATGTCTCTTTATTTCAAGACACAATGAACTCTAGCAAGGATAAGAAAAAAGTGATTGATTCAGGATATATAGTAGAGTGTGCGAATTGTTTACTTACGGCTTTCCCGAGCTGGGGCCTAACTAAGATGATTCTCCTTAGAAAAAGCAAAGAGAGCCCGGCTCAGGCGCTGATAACAGCGGCCATCTTCCACCCACTTTCGGACCTTTTATTTTACACGTAGCTATTCGAGGATGTCCGATTTAACCCGAAGTAGTACACATCGCGACGTGTAGTGTAAGAAAGAAGAAGTACTTTGAAGTTATTGATAGGTTATAAAATACTGCATTTTACTACAGTTTTCACACCTATCTTTTTAGAAGTTTAACAGTTTCGTGGTTAGGTAGCAAATGTTGTATCTTTACTACATTATTTTCGCTGTTCATAACAAAGTGCTTTTACATTCACTCCCAAGCAATGCAGTAGCTGATTCGTACACTGGAATAACAAGTTGCACGCGCTCTCCGTTTTCCCCGCGCGACCCGAGCCGCAACAGACGAAACTTGCTGCCGTCGCGTACATCAGTTTGGTTCCGTCATCGTGTCGTGGTGGGCATCGTACATTCCATCCAGAAACTCCACTTCGTTGGTGCCGAAAACCGCCTCAGCCAACACAATAAACCTGTTGCATGCGCTATGAGCCGCATCGCACAGCGCGACGAATGCGCGACAATGCACAACATGTGATGCTGAAATACTGCGAATGCATTGAAATGTGAACGTACGGACGTGCAATGGAGTGCGACGAGTGATTTTTTTCATACAGCATCAGTGAAGATATACTTACACTTTTGTTCGGTTGTGGATTGAAGGAGTTGAGCAATGGATGCGCAGAGTGTTGAAATTGTGCTGTTTATGCAGAGTGTTTGAGTGCAGCTATAAAGTACCGAAATGGGCTCCTCGACGTCCAAGGAGGAGTCGCCGGCGCAGCATCCTCAGCAAACGTTGGGGATGGCGCCCGGGGAGCATCACCAGAGTGTGCTCAGCAAGCATCATGCGCGTCAAGCCAGCATCCGGGTTAAGAGTCGACCGATGCCGGATCCATCTGAGTTGGAACAACGGTTTGGTAAAGTTCTTGTAAGTAATCTAACTACGTATAAACAAACAATTCTAACACACTTATTATACAATGTCTTTTAATTGGGCTATTAACTCCAAATATGTTTTTTAGTGTTTAGATTCTTGAGTTTCAAAATAAACGCGACAAGGATGTAAACAACTTTTGTTTTCGGTGTTTAATTACGTGAATTCATGTCGATTGCCTGCTTGTTGCTGCTGTTACGACGCATGAATCACACTCATTTCGTGCTAACACGGACAGATTTTGCGGCTTTTTTATTGACCATGATTTCGTCATGGACCGTTGATTATTCTCTGGCTATGAGACAACAAAGATATTAGCAGTTTCTACAAGTTAACGAAATTACTGGGAGATACAAATCTTATAAATGCCCAATTATTTGTCAATTATCTTATCAATTCGGTTAATAAATTTGCAATTACCATACAACTGGTATGCAGCAGCCACATATTTGATAAGATTATAATTTGCGTTGTTCTATTAGTTTCTTACAGTGTTGTTTATAGTGTGATAAATTGCACATGCACAGAATTACTTTGTGATTAAACATGCAATGAAAGCCTATATACATGAAATAACATTAGAAATGACTAAACATTTGCTTTATTAGTTTACATATGAGTAAATCGACTGAAAACGGTACAATTTCTACATGAATTCAGCTTCTTATCTTCAATTTTCTTTCTGGGATCCCACTTTAAAACAAGTTTTAACTTGCTTTAGTTGCTTTGTTTCTTTTATGTTTACATTTTAAGGGGTGCAATCGTGAATGGGCTATTTTGAGACATTTTTTCATGGGAGGGAGCGTGATAATTCAAAAATAACTCAAGAACAGTAGCTGCTTCAGCTGGAGATGAAACAATACCTCTAAAACAGTTTAAAACAGAAGGAAGTACAAGTTACGAATTCCTATTTGTAATTGCTTTATTAAATATTGTGTACGCGTAAACTAGTACACTCTGCACAGCTTAGCTCTAATTCGTTCAATGTTCAATGAACCGCGTACACCGCGTTTACTCAACGTGTAAGTCTCGCAACGTGAGTCGGAAATGTCGACAATGTTAGTAGCGCAAATGGAGGGCTCGCCCTTTTCTGTCTCGCCCGCGTCTGCGTGCGGTAATAAATTCCACGAGCTCTCATATCTCTCCAAGGACTGGACACATTCTAGGCTTTCGATTAGACTTTAATACATTCTACTAGACATGGACACCGTGGACAGAATACAGAGTGTTCACCTTGGTCACTTCGGGGTGTTTCGGGATATTTGAAGTAAAGTAGCGATAGTGTGCTTGGATTGGAAGATGTAGACATAAGGGCGCGAAAGGAATGCAAAGGTGCGATGCACTTTCACGTCCCGCACGCTTTTCAGCCAGGCTTAAGCCTCGAGGACTTAAGTATTGTGTGTAATGTTTGAAGTCACAGAGCGCGTGTGGGTAAAAACACCTACGATTCTATGAACGTGGGTTGCGTGTGGCGTACTGATATCGTGGTGCTGCTCAAGTTCTGGTTGTCCTCGACATTGTGCGTTTCGTATCGCATCCTATTGAAAGAAATATTCAAGGGATTTATCTTCTAATATTCCTGTTTTATATGCATGAAAACTACCAAAGAATTGGAGTATTAAAATGGTCTAGGAATAGTTTTACTTGATTTGGTGATGTATCTTGTCGGGATAGTGTAAATTTAGGGGTACTTTTTGTTGAATTAAGTAGATTGTTGCGTTTTTTGTTGTTTTAATTGCGAGCCTCGCCCTGTCTAGACATGAGCCATGAGCCATTTCTTCATTGAATGAATCGTCTACAAGTCGACAAAGTCAAAAATAGAAGAAAATGAGTTTAAAAATTCCATGAAATGACGATTTGACGTTGACTTTTTTCCTGGAGGTAATCGATTAATTAATTTGATTTCAGTTCTCTTTTAATACTCTCGAAGAGGGCACATGCTAAAAATAAGTGTTCAAAGTAATTTCATTAGCAACTTCCGGATGTGTATTGTGCTACGTAAAACCTCCCATCAGGCACGCAGTACACGCACGAGTACAGGAACTATACCTTTATGTACCTTCCGCCCTCCCGAATTGCAATCGCTGCTTTGTCGCGCGCCGCGAGTGGGTGACTAACATATAAACATACAAATGCTATAAACCGGAAGTGCGCGATGGCACTCGTCGATTAACAAGGTAAAAAACGGTCGAAGGGTTATAACGGCTTTAAAGCATCGGTCGCACACTGGGAAATACATTTAATAACCGAAAAATCGGTTTAAATTGAGTATTTAAACATGTTAATGGGGAAAATGACTCTTATGCTAATTTACCTCGCATACTTAATAGATTAAATTTTCACCTATTTTGAAGAAGTAAATTAAAAGGAAAGTAATTTTCACTTATTATATGATTTCGTTTAATTACAATCTCGTAAAAAGTGTTTCCTCTTCTGTGATAAATATCCCAAAATGACAGGGTGACAGCGACGCCACGAAATGCATTAAAGTAATTTATAATTTACGGTTTTGTGTCGTTAATGTCCAACTGGGTGAGTTGGGCCAAACTCTGAGTCTGATAGCGCAAATTGGCTAGTGACGACGATGACCATAAGTTGAGGCATGTTAAACGATTGTGCATTTGGTGCATGCAAATGCAACTCGCGTGAATCAAGCGTATTTAGTGCGTTTAATGACTTTCGGTTTAGTTCAAGTACAGCTGGGTTTATTGCTGAGTATATGCTGTAAATAATAATGATGGTTAGTTGGCGTATTAATGATTATAACTGGGTATTACTTATTTTTACTGCTTTAAAAATCCCGACAGACGTCGGCAAATAAAACAAATTTTATTAATAAATAGTCGGGTTTTTGGTTATATTATCATATTCAATATATGCTTATTTCAAGGCATAATGCTAATTTTTTATAGCTTTAAAGTACCTCGGATGTATGTCTAGATACCGCACTTCTATTGAAATTATTTTGGAATCAATTCGATTCATTCTCTCAGAGTTTTCAGGGTGGCAATTGTTGAAGAAGTGGTGGTTTCTTCGATTTAATGACCTTAACGGTAGGTCGATCTACTTACAGACCAACCTAATTGAAAAATAAGTTTATATATCTCGAATTTATTTGGTTTGGTTATCAGTACATATGTTAAGGTCATTGCTCGCATCCTCATTTATATCACTGACCGACTTTTAGAAGTGCCCTCAACTTAGAATTGGGTTATACTTTAAGCAATACTTTGGGTTCATGAATGGGAAACAGTAGGAAATATGTGGTTATTGCGTGAGTCATTCGAAGGCAATTAAAACCTCAATTTTTTCATGTTAATGATTTAATCACACTTTAATCAATTGCGGCTGGGATTTCTACGAGATATGGAATCATTTATATTTATAAGCATCCGATGAACTTATTTTCAATGCGCTACAAATGTTTCGTCTTTGTTTCTAGTCGGAACAAATAACTATCTTTCATGTGGGCAAAAATACGTAATAATTGCTCTGATCCTAAAGTCGTCGAACGCATAAACAACATACTCCTGGAACAAAGGCAATCACTTGCGGCAATTAATAAATACCAGAGCGTTTAATCACGCCTCATTATCGGTCGTTAATCGCCCCAAGAACGTACTGATTGCCATTCATCCAATTGGAATATCCAATCATCAGTTTTTCTATAAGAAATGATCCGATTCAGGAATGTATCCTTTAGTTTAAAGAGAAATTGAGGCATTGTTTCAACGATAAAATTGTAAAAGAATGCGTAGCCTTCAAGCTAGATGCGATAAAACAAAAGTGCTGTAATTGCACACTGCGGAGATCACACTCCAGCGAACAACAAAGTGAAAGACGATTGTTCCTTTAAGCTGTAGAGAGGTAGGTAGCATCACTGGTATCACGCGAAGGTGAACAAATAATTAGAGTGAAACCATTTTGTTCTTGTAATTTACAATCGAGGAGTTTATCAAGTTCCAAATGACTTATTCTAGCGAAACTCAGGAATTCACTTATAGTGGCAAAAAAGATTTTAGACAAATAGAGGCTTTATATAAGAGTATTTTATGTAACACTTTGTATGTTTTCGTCTGGAGCAATACACATGCCGGTAGTTGTCAACTGTGAGCTGATGAGACTGATGAATTAATGGGTAGAGGCGGTTCTGACAGGGTTCACTACAAACGAGGTGAACTTATGAGTGTATGCATGTTTGCCCGCGGTGGATATGATGGCAGGGTATCACCACATGAGTGGTAGGAAGAAATGATCACAAAAGCGTGAAAATGTTTGCTGCATGGGTTAATTTGTTGGAAAGAGGATAACAGCAGGGAGGGTTGCTGCGAGGGTTCATTGATTTTGGTGTGTTCTCTTTCAGTTTAATTTTGTTTATTTGTTTTTCGAGACAAAGTGAGTACGAGAAGAAAGTAAGCTGCATTTTCTGGGTTTAACTATTTACTCAGTTAATTAATTTAATAAAAATTTTCTGTAGTTTGGACATAGATTAATTAACTTGCATAGTGTTGATTGATGTGATTTGTCAATAATTTTATTTCCAGACATATTCGTCTTCAATTTTCACTTTTTTTGTTGTCTGTTTTTGATGAGTTTACCATTCATTTCAAGTCCGCCTTTCACAGTTCCACTGTTTAAATTGTTGATTCCAGTACTAACTACAGAATGAGGAATGAAAGCCGCGAAAAGTAAACAGCTGTTGCATGTTGTCTGCCGTGCATGCTTTGAACCCACGCTTTGACCCGCTCTCATGACAACTTGCAGCCTACATTGCATATGGATTGCGCGTAAAGATCCTTCTCATCATTATTTCGAAAATGCTCCAGTGGAGTTGAGTTCAATCTGTCTATGTACAGAAGTACAAACATCGAAAGAGTGAAATATAGACATTGTATGAATGGCAGAATGGTAAAATAGTAAAATAGGGAAAAGTTAAGAGGTCAAATCGTGATCTAACTGGAATACATGAAGTCGACTGCTGCCTTTCTTCTCTACTTTTTTTGGTTTATTTATATACACCTATATCTAGTTGCGTAATTTATATGGAAAAGGAAAGAAGAAGAACGAGAGAACTACAGTTTTTGAAAGAAAATACTTATATCAATTCAAAAGAAAGCTTCATTAGTTTAATTGGTTAATTTAGATTATTTTCAGCTTATTTTTAGATGTGAGCTGTTTTCTCAATCTACTTCCTTTACTCATCACCGTCTTATCATAGTTATAAATCAATCTCACTTTATAACTTTCTAATTTGTATTTCAATTCTATTACATTACATTTGTAATTTTGTTTTTTGTCTCAATTTAGATAAATTTTGAATGCAATGTATCAGAAGGTATAGTTAAGTACACCATACGCAGACTAGGATAACGATAACAATGAGATGATTGTTGGCTTCCAGTTAACGACGTTGGTATGATTTATTTTTTATCTTGGTCCGGCTATTCTTATGTTTATCGAATCACAAAAGTGGCGCCCAACTTCATAGCTCACTCGGGTTTGAACCCTGCTGAGAGTGTACTCAATAATATATACCTATTCCCACTAAATCCAGTTCCAAAAACTGGTAATAATGCAGTATCTTGTATGGGTAATAGCACGCTTTATAAGTTTGCATTTTTGAACAAAAGTGGTTCGCGAGGGAGAACAATCTTTAGGTATAACGAGGTGTAATGGGTGCGAATTTTGTAAAATGCATCGCAGTTAATACTCAGCTACCGAACAAACAAGACCTAATGCAATTTATGCTCTGCAAACGAACTCTTGCTTCCTATCATACACAATTGAAAGCACTGATTCAATCTAGCATTCAATACATCATCACAACTTTTATACAAACCAATACAATTCAATTCAGTATAGTACTAAATGCATTGGTTGAGAGATGAAGCAAGATAAACAAATCCAATAAGTCAATAAAATTGTGATTGTTCATCAACAACAACCCACCAATCATTCACCATTAAAGGTTACAGAGTGCAACGAGTAAAGCTTAAAGAATGGAGTGCATTGAATAGGAGGAAGTGTCTAATAATGCGTAATGATACATAATGCGCATCAAAATGATCACCAAACAAAATAAGAGGTCAACTCTTAAGTCTCACAACTGTTACTATAAACGGACTTGTTGTAGTCATCATTCGTGATTCACTTATTGCAACTTTTCTTCTTTATTTTTTTCCATAAAACTTTTAAGGTCTGTTATTTTTCGGTTCTAAATGGAAGAATTGCATAATTATTTCCCAACCGTACCTACCTGTGATTATTTTGTTTCGTTGCAAGTCTTCATTTACCTCTAATTATCATACAACCGGCGTTTCGATTATAACTTCAGTTGTAGGTACTTTATGGTACTAAATTGTACACTGGTCACTGCTGTGTTTTGCTGTTTTCTACTGTCCAAACTTAGTATTTAACGCTCGTGCCATTTTGGTGGTTTTTGCAACTTTACTGTTTTTACCGGTGTTGTTTAAATGGCCTGGAAAGCAGTTTGAGGTACAAAGTGCACCGCAACGTTTTATACAAATTGAAAGTTTAAGTGTCGCGCTAAATTACAACCGTGAACGTCACATCGCAATAAAACATTGCGATGTTTCAAGTAGTTTATAAAAACAGAACAACAAGCAAATAATAATGACAAAGCAAGTAGAATGTGGTGTAATGCATAATGTTGCAGAAAGTTACCCTAAGTGTACAATTTTGCGGTTGAAACTCTCTTTAAATGGGCTGAAAAGATCTCATGATAGATAAATTTAATTTACATCAAGTTTAGGATATTTTTTTGAGTTTGTTTACTTTTGTAGCTTATTTTAACATGGAGAGCAGAAAAGCGTGACACATTAAGACATAATTTGGTATTGTTACAGTTATTAGGATTGTTACTGCAGTCATCAATTAGTGTAATTCTGGTGATTTTGCATTGAATGCAATTTGCAAATCATGTCTTTCAATCATCTTGGCGGTTGTCGTGTCACAGGAAATCAGCCCACACAAATTAACAAACAACACAATGGATTATATAGCATTTAGTAATCTTTTTGATTTTATACCTTTCTCTACAAGTCACCACAATTTTATTTAGATCCTGTTCAATATTGAATGAAGCAATATTATAACATATTGAGCTCTGAATGAAGGTTCATCAATCAGGGTTTCTTAAAGTAATAGGAACATTATTTTGCTTAGGAATGTGGATATCCAATTGGTGTTTGTACTATTTTATACTGTATTGGTTTTGTACTAGTACGGTTCCTAGACATTTTACTTCAGAGGTCTAGACAGCGGATTAAGGATTAGCGGATTTGCTACTGTGCGAAGAGACTTCTCCCGGCTGCGAGTACTGCATATATGACTGTATGCTATTTTTATCTCTTAAATTGTTATGAATTGTGCTGAACTTCTAGCTGTCGATCATTGTAATTTGCTTTATTTGCAGGCTTCTATGGATTTACCCCCAGACAAAGCAAAACTTCTCAGAAACTATGACTCGGAGAAAAAGTGGGATATCATTTGTGATCAGGTATGTTTTGCAATACATTTTAATATCACGTCAATTAAATCTATGTACATAAATATGATAGGATTTTATTTATGCACTCGCGCAAAAAAATATCCACTAAACTTGCCAAATGTGAATAGTCGCGGACATAAAAACCGAAATATTTACGAGACATGAAATTTCGAGGTGTGCCTCCTGCGGACACAACCAATTCCACTTACATCCTATAGTGGACTACACTAGACCAAACTATAATAACTGCTCGAAATAAGTAAATTCTTTAATTTAGATAAACTGGCGAGATTAACGTACTGCAATATTATAATGGAAGAGTGAACAGCAACTGTGCATATTTTACTTAATTTTATTAACTTGGACGAACTTTAGTGATAACTTCATGGAAGAAAATTCAAATCAGAGCAAATGCACTTGAAAAATAAATGTGTTTATTTTTAGGGACTACGTCATGTTAAAGTACTATAATTGTGGGATTATTGAGTTGGATGATTCACAGTTGTCGAACACTTGAAATAGATTTCCGCGAATAGATAGTTGGTTAAATATTGATAGATACTGAGTTGTACTTGTAGTTCAGCAGTTAAATCATAACATATGGTTATAAACTTCAAAGTTATTTTGATATTTATGCTAAATTTAATACGGATAATAATCGATCAATTAATTTTCATGTACCGAATTTCTTTATAATTTATTTATAAATTGAGTATCGTTGAGTACTCCACTCCACCACTAATATATACAACAGTGCGGTACTCTTGACACTGAGGAAGGCAACAAGCCGAAAACGTTATGTAAATAAATATTTAGTAAGTGTTCTTAGTAGTATGTTATGTTTTATTCACATAATAATTTATTTGAGTTGGAAATATGTCGTTTAGTAATTATTTTTCAGATGTTCTGTGATGCGTCTGATATGCGTCAACATATAAGTTTATTTTATGCAGCCATGATATAGGTATATTATTGGGCTAATTGAACATAGGTACAAGCATGATTGATGACTTTCACTTCGTATTTACACATGCTCAATGCGCACGGTAAAATCACGGACAATTTACCTCTAGTTACATTTAATAACTGGGATTTATTAAGTCACTGCTTGCATTTAATATGGGCGATTCCTATGTACATAAAATCCAAGCCGAACATAATTTTAGTGCTTCTATTTATACGTAAATAAAAGCGCATTTCAATAATAAAAAGGGGCAATTTAATAAGTACTTGTATGTTTTTTTCCATGGCGTGTGATGTATTTAAAATATATTTGTATGGTGGAACACCTTGTTTATGACGGTGCGTCACAGTCATTTAGGATGTAGGTCATGTAATTGACAATATTATTAACAATTTGTTACATTGGAGAAGGCTTATCGTGATTAAAACAATTTAAACATATTTACCAACCATACCTACCATTATTACCATTACCTAAACTTTTAGTTTATTTAATTTTGCTTTCATATTTATTTCTATTTCATCAACTTTTACATCAATGATGATTTCATCGTTCTCAAGGATGCCCTGTCTCGACTTTGACTTTAAACATCTTACATCTATCTCCTTAGTATGAGACATAATGCAATAACGAATGAACATCTCTCAGATCTCAGTGCGTTGTCAGCTGGTCACGATATTAGTTGGAACCGAATGAATTCGATCTGAGATAATTAATTTGAACCTGACTTTAACTTCAATTTGCTGAGTTCTTATGATATCTACATCTGTTGCAAAATTTACATCAGATTTCGCCTGGACCAAATTAACTCAACTAAATAAGCAACGTCAATTTCATTGAACTCAAATTGGCATGACTTGCGCATGCAAATCAAGTGCTAAATTCGTTCTTACTCCTGTTTAGATATTTAGCACGTAGTGACGATGCGTACTTGTCCGCTTCAATGTCCGCGCTTTAATAATTATCATAATTAGCAATGTCATATGAATCATTTCCATGTGCCAAGGATGACATCAGAGCGCCATGAGAGAACTCAATGACTTAAGAAATTAAAATTTGGGCAAAAATTATGAACCACAAGAAGACGTCAAAAGGGGAACATTTTTAAATGAAATGAACTATGGTGTACCAATAAAGCAAAATATGAGAATTTAAATGTTGATTTTGAGTTGTTTAAGTAGTAAAGTTGGAAGTACTGTTGAGTCATCGATGAACAAGACTTGAGTGCATAGCAAAACGAGAGAAAACGAAATTGAAGAACAAACTTGTACAACTTGAAGGGAAGTTTTAAGCGAGTGCTGACTGGAGTTAACTTTAGCATCTGTAAACTGTACTTCTAGTGGAGTTTGTATTTTCGTGAAATTATTATTAGCACGGGCAGTCGTAGTGTCGCCAGTCTTTACGACAAATATAGTTAAGACACTTATTTCAAGATCAAAAAATTAACTGGAAGTGATTAAATTACAAGTTAACACTTTAGAAAATTAAACATAAATCATGTTCACCATGTATATATTTTTTATTAGGAAATGGTTCACGCAAAGGACCCCCCATCCCATTATCTCAACAAATTAAAGACGTATCTGGATCCCAAAGCTTCGAGAAGCCACAGGGTGAGTTTCAATAACGTTTTACCTCAATATAAAACACTTTTTTTGTACAAAATTTTTCTATTTTGACTCAGCATGTTTCGATTTTACCTTATCAGCCTTCAACTAACCTTGCGCTACAAAAAAAAAACATGCAAATTTCAGTTTCAGTAATCGCGTTGACGTGCCATGAACAATAATATAAATGCAAATTGTTTATGATTTGCATCGTTTCAACTTGAAAACATCAATAAACTGTAGCAGCAAATTGTGCAATTTTTTGCTTTTTCTGAACATATTGTATGCGGTTCCGGTGCCAGCTAGGACAACGCAACAAACGATCGCGTAAACAGACCGAACATAGGCAATAAACTTGTTCAACCGGCCACATCTGCGAGCCTCATGAATCTTATAAACATCTATTTGCCTTCCACAACATCTTCTTCGATAGGAAGCATGAATAACATGAACAAGTGCGGCATTCATAAGTCATACATAGGCTCAAACTCTGGTATGCTGCAGATGGCCGAACAAAAATGTCGGAAGTTGAACCAATATTCAATTTCATTTGGTTTAATACACTATGTAGAAGAAGAAATCAGTTAAAAGTCTAGTGTTTTCTAAAATTCCAGAAACGGAAAATGGTTGGTGAGTCAACGTCTACGCAGGTCTTGAGGGATTTGGAGATTTCATTACGTACTAACCACATTGAGTAAGAACCAAGTGAATCAAATAAAAAAAAGGCATTTGTATATTTATTCAGTAATTATTTTCTAGATGGGTCCGAGAATTTCTAAACGATGAAAACCTAGGTCTCGATGTACTGATTGACTACTTGAACTTCCGTCTTGGTATGATGCGGCACGAACAACGAATTGCGGAATTTCGAAGTGAATCCGAGGAACAGCTCAATCACAACACGACAGTCAATGCTACCTTGGGAAGTGGGGAGAAGTCTTTCAACAATGGCTACATCCGGCCAGCGTTGGAGATGACTGACAGTCCTAGCATTAAGAGGAGGTCAAAACATGCTGCGAAGTTGAACATGGGCGAAAGCAAGGATGATATTCATGTGTCTATCATGTGTATGAGGGCAATAATGAATAACAAGGTATATTGATGTTAATTTATAGATGATTTTCAACTTTTAATGGTGTGCTTTAATATTTTAACAGTATGGTTTTAATATGGTGATTCAACATCATGAAGCCATCAACTGCATTGCTCTAAGTCTGATGCATAAAAGTCTAAGGACGAAAGCATTAGTTCTCGAACTCCTAGCCGCCATTTGCCTAGTAAAAGGCGGCCATGTTATAATTCTCTCTGCTTTTGATAACTTCAAAGAGGTACTGAAAGAAAGGCATCGGTTTCAAACCTTGATGGAATACTTCCTAAATCCTGAATTGTTCCATATTGAATTCATGGTGGCTTGTATGCAATTTGTCAATATTATCGTTCATTCTGTAGAAGACATGAACTTTCGGGTTCACCTCCAATACGAATTCACCGCATTACGATTAGATGAATATCTAGAGCAATTGAAACTCACTGAAAGTGAAGAGTTACAAGTTCAAATTTCCGCCTACTTAGACAACGTGTTTGATGTTCAAGCACTGATGGAAGATAGTGAGACGAAGACAGCTGCCTTGGAAAAAGTCAACGAGTTAGAAGATGAATTAGGTCAGGCTCATGATCGGCTCGCGGATTTAGAACATGAAGCACTGGCGAAAATCGGTGAATTGGAGACAGATTTGTGTACGTTGCGGCAAGAACGAGATGAGTTGATTGAATGGCGGCGGCAGGGCGAGGAGGAAATGTCGACACTTCGAAAAAAGGTGCAGGAACATCAGCAGGAATCTCAGAATCGACAGAGTATGCTTGAGTCGAAGATTATGGAATTGGAGACGATTACAAAGACATTACCCAAGGGTGCTACAAGTAAGCCAGTTATACCAAAATAGAAAGATCTCTCATTTATAATATTGCTTTTCTTGTTATCTTAGTTTCAGATATGACTCCACCAAGTTCTTCTTCATCCACTTGCTCTCCTGTTACTACACCAGTTATACCCCCACCACCTCCACCTATTGCTTCACCAGTGGCACCACCTCCACCACCTTGTCCTCCGCCTCCTCCAGCTAAACCTGGTGGCATTTTACCGCCTCCACCACCTGCACCAGGTTTCATGCAAGCACCAGATGGAGCAATGACGATTAAGAGGAAGGTGCAGACGAAACACAAACTGCCAACTTTGAATTGGATGGCGTTGAAACCAACACAAGCAAGTTATCTTTTCAATACTATTTCTGTAAAAGTTCGTTTTTTAATTAAAGTTAGTTGATTTCAATTTACTATAATTAGGTAAGAGGAACGATATTTAACGAATTAGACGATGATAAACTTCACAACGCTATTGACTTCAACGAGTTTGAAGAACGCTTCAAGATTGGCACCGCAGGTTCTCTTCTAAATGGCGGCGGAACAGAAACTGATGGTCTTACAAATATGCCTAGCAAAAGATACAAAAAACCTGAGAATATCTCTATGTTAGAACATACACGCTTAAGAAATATTGCGATTTCCAGAAGAAAACTTGAAAATCTTCCAGTTGAGAAGATAGTCAACGCTATCAATCAACTGGACTTGAAGGTATTGTCTTTGGAGAATGTGGAGTTATTACAGAGAATGGTTCCTACTGAGCAGGAAGTTAAAGCCTATAGGGATTTTATTGCTGATAAGAGGAATCCGAATTTACTGACTGAGGAAGATAGATTCTTGATGCAATTAGCGAAAGTTGAGAGAATATCTGCAAAGTTGTCGATTATGTGCTTTATGGGGAACTTTATCGATAATGTTCACCTTATCACACCCGTAAGTAACTCTTCACTTACATTTTAAATCATGGTCTTTGATGATTTTTTATATTCAGCAAATCAATGCTATCATTTCTGCTTCAAACTCAGTTAAAAACTCAAGAAAGTTACGAAGCGTTCTTGAAGTTATCCTGGCATTTGGTAACTATTTAAATAGTAGCAAAAGGGGACCAGCCTATGGATTCAAGTTGCAATCATTGGACTCGTTAGTTGATACGAAGTCCAATGATAAGAAGACATCTTTGTTGAACTTTATTGTTGCGACAATTCGACAGAATTTCCCGGATCTTGTTAATTTTGACTCTGAGTTGAGTTTTATTGAGAAAGCAGCTACAGGTATGTGATCAATGCATTTATAGAAAAAGATACTGACTTTTTTACACTATTTGTTGTAGTTTCAATGGAAAACGTCACGACAGATGTACAAGAACTCGAAAAAAATATGGAGACAGTCCGGAAGGAATCCGAGTTGAGAGGGAAGAACTCAAATTCTATTTTAAAGGACTTTTTAGGAAACTCCGAGGATAAGTTGAGGAAGCTAAAGAATGATGCAAAGACAGCTCAAGATGCCTTCAGAGAATGTGTGGAGTTTTTCGCGGAATCTCCGAGAACAACTGACGCGAATTCCTTCTTTTCGTTACTTGTTAGATTTGTAAAATCATTTAAGGTATTTTGGTTTTTATTTCTTTGAGTTTAGTGGATAATAGGTATGATTTTATTGCAGACTGCAGACCAGGATAATGAAACAAGAAGGAGACTTGAGCTTGCCGCGTTGAAATCAAATCAATCGAATAACAACGTTGAGAAGAAGAATAAAGTCAATCAGAAAAAACAACAGGTAGGGTATTTGTTGGTTGCTGTCTGCAATATGGTGTTATCTATAGTATGAATTAATATTGCGATGGGTTTATTTGTAATAAAGTAGGTATTGCAATTTCGTTTACGTGTAATGCATGTTGTTGCTTAATTGGTTTTTAAAATTTTTTAACTTGGTTTCTTGGTTTTTAATTTTGAGCGAGCAACTGTGCCTTATCTTGGGGAACTTAAGGCAATACTTGACATGACCAGTTATTAACATTATTACTCGAAACTGCATGCTAATGCAATCTAACACAATTTACCACCTAAAATACACGCGAAATAACTGTAAGTAGACCTAAGATGCACTAATTTATTTATTAACACTATATAGACAAGACGCATATTCATTGCTTCATAGAATTAATTCGTTAAGCGTAGTTGCTTTGTGTGAATTTCAAGCAAAGTTTTTCGTGTTTTTAATTAACAGGAAGCTGTGATTAACGAACTCAAACACAAAACGCGCCTTGTGCAAGAAAAGAAACTGTTGCAACAGGACGAGGTGTACAACGGCGCCTTGGAGGACATCCTCTTGGAGCTGAAAAATGAACCTTATCGCCGAGCTGATGCAGTCCGGCGGAGTCAACGTCGCCGGATTGATAGCAATCGACTTTCTAAAACAACCGAAGAGTTAAATTTCTAACTTATTTTTATCCTACCCATCTTAGGACTTATTTAAAATGCATTCCGTTTTCAATCGTACACTTTCCCTCTGATAAAACTTTCAACTTTTTAAAGTACACTTCTCTATATATTTTAAGTAAGTGAGGAAAGTGGATTAAGGAGAATTTTATTAATTTGCTGATTGCTGCTTGTAAATAGTCGAATTGGATCGTCGGGAGACATTTTTAAAGAAGCGCAACTAGTTTTATATTTTTTGATATCTCTATAAATACTATTACATGAAATACATGACATTTATTAGTTTTATAAATAGAGTTAACGCCGACACTGGCGGCTTTTTTGATGCGATTCCAAGTATGTACATATCTATCTTATCAATAGCATTTAATAGACGTTTATGATAAAGGAAAAGCGCACATTCTATTTGTAAATTGTTATAAGCGTATAAATAAACATATTATTCATTGTTAAAGGATTGGTTTATACAAAATTAATTCAACGTCCAAAAAATACGAAGTTTCACTGTAAAGAGTTTCTCTGTAAGCCCTCAAAAGGCAAGAGGTGAAAGTTGAGCGGGTTGACCCATACCTAAACCTGTCATTAATGCCTACTTTATCGATTTTGAATTTGCACGAAGTACAAATCTTTGCAATAAAAATTTAATTCTTTCTTTTTAAATAGTTAATGGATTTCATAATAATATATTTTATACATATACAATCGTGTGTACAATCATACATATATAAGGCCATCGAACAATTATTATAACTTATATTAATAATAAGTTAAGTGAATTTCACTAAATTCCATCTCTTGTTCCTATTACATGTTGCACATGAAATAGTGATGAATTTATCGACTAATGGAAGTATAAAGAAAGGACCTTGATGCCAGTCATGAAATATTCAAGCACTACGCCAAAGAGTGCGAATTACAGGTTTATATCATGCGCTAAAAATAAATGAAACTTTATTGAAATTTGGTATTGAATAAAGGAGACAAGAGGTAATCAAATTAGAAAAGGGTAGATAAAGTTGTACTGTACTAGTGGTTCATACTCTAGTAATTATTTTATTGACCACTGTGAGAAATTTTTATTAACATGTCTGCAAATGGGAAATGTAAACACTGAAACAAGAGAAGTTAATATTGTAATTTATTCATGTGATACTATGGAGCGAATTAATCGTTCTTAAATCGATCGGGTACGTAATTATTAAGTATGAAAATAATGTGATGTGGATTGGGTATTTTTTTCTTAATCAATCAGGAGAAAAACGTGAACATGGGGAGTTTGTTTTTGAAAATAGTGGTATTACTAAGTAAGAACTTAGAAATTCCAACAATGGTTGTTTTTATATCCTAAAATAGATAGATAGATTTATGATTTACCCTGGTTTTCAATTTTTTGCATTTATTTATACGCTTTCTTTATTTAGGATTTTTTTAAATTATTTTTAATAAGGATTTAAACTATTTTATTTAACATTTACAAATTCCGTAGTTTATAAATACGTTTAAATTGTGAATACTTATTATATTGATGTTACCTGGATATTAAAAGGAAAACATAACTTAAAGATTTTATTGAAATACACTCTGAAAGCACAATTCTGAAATGGAAGAAATATTTCAAGAATTTCCGCGAAAACTAGAGCATTTCTGTATTTATTTGAATGGGGCACCATCGTTATCAAGCCCACTATGGTATCGTTAAAGAAAATCTAGTCATAAATCTTATACAAGCTCAATAAACTCCAGTATTGACCTGTACTGACCGTAGACGAATAATTATCAGATATTTCAGTAAAAAATGGCAATCACGCGATACGAATGCAAGCTGCCCTAAATTACTACGGCATGAATTTCTAAAGAGTTTCTTTAACTAAAGATAATGACTTTTTTGCCAACCATCACTTTAACGCAACAACAAAATAGAAAATATAGAGAAGGTCGAAATGCCGGGATACCAAAATGCTTTGAGATTATTCAACCTGTATATTAAATTAAATCGAATGTATTTTTGTTGGATAATTCCGTCATTTATTGTTCTAGCCAAGAATAAACTTTGCAGTCGTTTATTTTTGCAATTTATTCTGTTTCTTAGAAGTGTATGAATAAATTTATGTTTGTGAGTAACTAACGTAAAAACGACAATACTAATGATGGTATAGTAGAGTTGCTATGGAAACGAAGATGATAACAAACTCGGAGTGGAGTGGAAATGGTGGAAACTTTGAATTTGACCAATGGACATTAGTGTTGATTTTCTTCGAGGTATGAAAATCTCGTTCTGTGCAAAACGGTCAGCGAAGAAGGGGAGGAAAATCGAAGAGTCAGTTTGTGCTTAACTCTCGAAAGCAAAAGAAGTCTCTTAGTAGTTGATTTAGTCAATACACTTATTCCGTAATAGATAAAGTTTAAATTCATTTGAAAGTTGATTAAAGTCGTTTAAGTTGAAGAAAGTGGCGAAAAGTGATTTACAATGAAGGGGTGTACATCAAACATGGTCAAATACTTACTGTTTATTTTTAATTTAATATTTGCAGTAAGTACAACACCTAAAAAAGCAATTACTTGTTCTTGAAATAAGTAATATAGTTAATTCAAAATTACTTATTTGGATAAATTTTCCAACTTAATTTTTCTGGTAGATTTCTGGAATTGGCTTAGTCGTAGCAGGATCCATAGTCCTTGCAGATGTTGCCGAATACAAGCATTTTATGGAAAATCGCATTATAGCGCCACCTATTGTCCTAATTGTAGCAGGGGCCATCATTTTCTTCGTCGCTTTCTTGGGTTGTTATGGGGCTATCCGCGAAAACTACTATCTACTGATTGCGGTATGTACCTTTACACTTAATATTCTTAATATTCATTATCTCTATTTTTTGGAGCGTAACTTTAAAATAAATTAATAAGGGTTGCTAGGAACCAAAAGGTTTATGGTCATTGAAATTAACTGTTAGTTGCCTATAGTAAACTCTTGCTTTTTGATTTTCTACACCAAAATCTTAATTCCTGCAATTCGACCGGAATAGAAATAAACGGGTCGATAATAATCACATTGCGTGTAATAACAAAACGCAAGCAAACTTTTTGCTATCTGACGCAATTATCTCGAACTTGTTAATAGCAACAATCAACAATAAGGAGATACTTACGTGTTTTGCGTTATTTGCATTTTACGATAACCAATACCATTAATTTTTGGGCAACTATCTTATCACTGATCCTTTTTGCAGTTTGCAGTGTTTCTTCTTATCATCTTCATAGTAGAATTGGCTGTTGGTATTGCAGCTGCCGTGTACAAGAGTAACTTCCAAATGATTCTCAAGGACTCTCTTCACTCTTCGATAGAGAAGTACCATAACAGTAAAGCAGATCGCCTTGCATGGGATAATATTCAAACCAAAGTCTGTAGTGTAGAAGCCTCTCAAATGATATTGAAAAAGCTGATGAAAATTACTTCTTTCTAGTTGGAATGCTGTGGTGTTGATACCCCCACCGATTGGCCCGAGAAACGTCGCCCTTATTCTTGTTGCCATGCCATTCGGGACAATGTCGATCCTCCAGAAGATTTCCACTGCCAAAGTGCTTCACCTGGAGATGATATACTTTATTCTAATGGCTGCTTTGAGAAACTACAAATGAAAGCAGATGGCAATGCGAAGATCTTGATTGGAGTTGGGATTGGTATTGCTTTCTTACAGGTATGAAATCTGAAAAAGTTGGAAATAATTGAGTTATTACTTGGTTGATCTATAAATTGCACATTTAGTAATATTAAAATTGCGCATTTTTTTAACTAATCTTATTTTAATTTTTAAAACTTTATTAATTAAATCAGAAGTAATCAAACATTTGGTGAAACGAATTTATATTTCGTTTTTTATGCTCAGTTTTAAGCTTGTTTTGAAATATCTGGAGGTCATAATTACTTAAAATGTTTACTTAACTTGGTTTGAATCCACCTGAGACTAAAACGTTTTCTATCATAGGCTTTAAATTAACCACCTGAGAACTGCAACAATTTCCTTAATTAAAAGTTGTCAAAAACAATTATTAATTTGCACGTGAAATAGACATAAACAACGTTAATAAGAGTCAATTAAACAAATTAACAGGCTAGGCCTGTTTTAAGGCCAGTAGGTATGAAAACAGACCAATTACAATAATGCAAAATGTAAATATCCTGAATTTACTAATGCACAACGCAAATTGAATTAGTTTTAATATAACATTATCAGTAAACGCCCCAAATGTTTGTTTCAGTTGGCTGGCATTATCCTTGCATGTTGGTTGGCATCGGTCATCAAGAAGAGAGTGGATTAATCTTACTAATCAGCATAGTTTATTTACTACTCTTAGCAGTTAGTATCAATCATAATATATCCTAAATGTGACGTCACATAACTAAATAACCCATGCTTGCATTCAGTCTACGTAATAAATGCTAATTAAACATAATAATGGCATAAACTCGTATGAAATTAACAATGGCTTGCTTTAAAAAGGCTTTATTTGGTGTAGATATTTGCATGTTGCATGTTGACAAAATTAAGAGTTTATTGATTGTTGGGAAAGAAATTCAAAGTCTTAAGTAAATTAAAATTAGTAGATTTATGGTAAAACGCATAAATGTTCTATTTTAATTAAATATAAGTACAGAAAGAATAATAAATTATTTAATGTCCATAAAGTTTTCATTGTAATTTAATTATTATTTAAATTATTTTACGTAGTAAAATTCTCTTCTCTCCAGGAAATAATTTAATCATGCAATCATTTCACTTTTACTAAGTATTTATCAAAGCAATCAAGGTGGTGTATCAAGGTTTGTATTAAATAGAAAAGAAACAACAAATATATAATATTAATACTTTTCTGCGTGCGCACATTGCATGTAAAGAGTTCATAGTTCACGAGGTCTTTGTGCCACTTTAACACATAGATAGATTCCGAGTTCTAGTCTAAACGACTAGAAAACTGCTATGTTTGTATCATGCATATCCGGTCGTCACCCGCAAAAGCGTGTCCTCAAATTTTTTGAAGAAAGAAAATCAATTTTAATCCATTTCCAAGTAGAACAAAAAAAAACAATCTTACATGACACTTCATTGATTGTCATTTTTTGATTGTATCCAAATCACAAACCTTAAATTCCTAGTAATTCATATAAATCATTCTTTACATTTCCATCGCTATTATGCCGGAATCTGAGACCCAAATTGAATCTACCACCCCACAAAATATTTGCGGGCTTATTTGTTTGCGACCAACTTTTGTCTATGGCAACCTGATAGCAACTCCACCCAACTATTTCCAATTGGGTCGCGGATTTGAATACAACAAGGATCAATCGATGGGATGTGGATTAGAATACAACAAACATGCTATTTATAACAATGAAAAGCACGGTCGCACATTATCACAGTCTTCCAAAAGAGAAAGAGAGCATGATGATGGTCATGAAAGAAGTAGTAAGAAAATAGGCAAACCAGATAAATATAAAGCTTTTTGTCAAGATTTTGAAGAGTATCGAAGGGAAAATAGGAAAACTAAACGAGGAAAACCTCAAGATCATGAAGAATACAAAGAGAAAGTAGGAGTTTGGATGATGACTTTAGATGGTCGAAGTTGTATAGATCCGGGGTTTTTGGGCTATTCACATAAACAACGATAAGGCAACAACTATTTGTTGAATAAAGCTTTTATAGAATGGGGTATTTACAGGAAACTACATCAACTACCAAAGTAAAATAAAAACAATAAATTAATGATTTTTAATATGATATGACATAAATTTATATTTCTTACAAGAATTGCATTAGTTGAAGACATTGGCGTACCATAATGATTACAGAGTTATTACAAATATTTTATTTCAATATGGTTGCATCAATTTTTCCCCCTTAATATTTTTTCTAATCATTTCTAAATGTTATACTTATAAACCGAATTCTGTCGTCTTCTCTGCATGTCCTCAAATGATGTTGTTCGCACTGACTTCTTCCCATTCCTCCCCTCAGTTAATCTCTCAGCAGAAGCGGTAGCAACCCTTGTATTGTCACCTCCACTCTTGTCGTTAGTACAGAAAGTCTGCAGCTCGGAAAGTGGATGCAACGATTTTGATTCATTTGATGAACTTTCTAAAGAATCCAGAAAAGGGCGTATTTCTTCAACACGAAAATATTCTTTTCTGACGAGTCCAGCAACATCGGTAGCATCAATAAGGCGCTGCCACTTGAAGAATCTTGAAGCTGATTGTTTCTTAGGTAGATCATGAACCTCAGGGTCTTGAAATTCATGGATATTGGAGCGACTCAAGGAATGGCCTAAGGATGTCATGGTTTGATAAGATTGGGAGAGGAATTTGGTTATAATTTAAGAAATAGCGAATTTTGAAGTTGTACTGAATTTGATTTTAATGGAATTCTGATGTTTGACAGATTAATTGGTGATTTCAATAATGTTGACACTGATTAAATTATTACATTAATCATTTTAAGTAGAATGAATGTTTCTAAATTCTTAGTGAAAAATGGCTTCTGACGAAACTCCTGCTGATTTGAACAATGTCGAAAAGAAAAATGATGAAAATTGTCCACCTCAGTATTCCTGCTTTCAACCACAAATGATCTATGGGACCTACATCGCATTGCCACCGGTTTACTGCTCAGTTGATTGCAATAAACATGTGGAACACCAGAAAAACAGAAACCATGAGGATGAATATGACGATGAATTTCAAAACCAAAGTAAATCTAAAAGACATGAAAAGAAGAATGAAGAAAAACCAAAGTTGGTCAATGGGAAAGATCCAAGATGTCCTTTGAAACCAGGTAGTTTTTCCTTTCCAGCAAAGAATGCGTTGTATCATCCTAAGCAGACTTTAGAAGGAACAACTCTGGAAATTTACAAAAAGGCAAAATAGAAATGCATCCAAATCGAGGAAGTAAACTGAATTTGATTATCAAATAAGTACTATTTATTTAAATTCTCTGTTCAGTTCAACATAACCCGAACGACATTGGATGGAAATACCGTAACGGTTTGCAAGGTGCCTTCTCAAGAAAACAAAATAAATTTTATAAACGTATTGAAATTGATAATTATGACAAAGAAAAACCAAAAGACTTAAAATGTCCAGTTAAAGGTAATTTTAAATTAAATAATTTAATTCGCACAAGGTTTAATGTACTTGTGTTTTCCACGCAGTTGATTGGAAGATACAAGAAAGGGAACAATGCAGTGATGAGCATGAAGAAGCAACGAATAGAAATGATCCTAATGACATTGGATGGAAATTTCACAACGGCTTGCAAGGTGCATTCAAGAGAAAGCCTAATAAATTCTACAAACATGTAGATATTGATAATGTTAAAGAAAAATCAAAAGACTCAAGATATTCATTACCACAGAGAGGTAGTTTATGATTTGAATCATTCAAAGAATATTTTGATTTTTATTTGCAGTTGATGGCAAGGAAACTCAAGAGAATAATTTCAGCTGTGATAAGAATGGAAACGAATCCAGTAGGGATGATCTTGAGGATATTGGATGGAAATTTCACAATGGATTACAAGGTGCTTTCAAACGAAAACCAAATAAGTTCTATAAACATACGGACATTGATTACAATAAAGAAAGAAAAAGAACTTGCAGAGATTAAAGCACAACTTTCAGAATATGAAAGAAAACATTTTTGGGGCTTCACAAATTTCCTTCTAATATAAATTTGATGAAATTAGTGATAATATAATTAATAGAATAAATCAACAGCAAAACTAACAACTTTGTAATAGTTTCAATCTTATAACGCTCTATTTTAAAAATAGTTCACTGTTTCATATATTTAATCGGATGTAGTTTGTGTTCACTGATGTAAACATTCCTTGTTTTTATTCTTTGCTTGTTCCACTTATTTTACATGTTTCAACGCTTTCTAGATTGTTGTAAAACGACCGCTATTGTTGAATGTTATACATGAGTTGTTATGACAACAATTCTTTCTGGGTGCTTTTCATGGGGAGGGAAGTACTTTAAGGGTGTGAAGTGCTGTGCGCGTTTCACCGCCTCGTTGTGGTCATTTCGGTGGTGGCTTCCGTTCAGAGACGTCATACGATACGCTGTTAAGTGCAATATAATTAGATTTCATCATCAGTGATTGCTAAGAACCAACAAGATGCAGTCCTGTGGAATGAGTTTGGTGAAATATCTTTTATTTGCATTTAATATAATTTTCTGTGTAAGTATAACCAATTTTATACTTGAACTGAATCATTTTCATAAATAAATACGTTACTAGAACAAAAAATAAGAATAATGACTGTCAAGTAGAAATAAGTCATTTTCAATATTAATTTTCAAACATCATATCATCATATCATCGAAATTCTCAGTTCATTTTTCTGCATTTCATTCACAAATCTGCCCACTATTATAATAGATTAATCTAAAATTATTAATAACAATGGAGATTACTTGTGGAAAGGACAAATATATTTGTTTCACTTGCGATAAACTGGTCCAAAAGCCTCCATCTTTGTGGACATTTCCTCCATCTTGTTACTCCGAACGCGTCACTGTAGATGGACGCTTTGCATGTGATACAGGATTTCCAGGCTTTTACAAATGTTGTCCTGTGTATTATCGATACAGGCCATGTGATCCCTTCACCCCAAAGCCATAATTCACCAACAAACGTAGATTAGTTTCTTACTTAATCGATTTCAGATTAATTTTCTCTTTCTTTGTGCAGATTACTGGAATCATTCTTATCGTTTTCGGCGGCATTGTCCTGAAAGGCTCAGTCAGTACGATTGAGCTTGCAGAACAATCAGCAACGTACGTACCGTCGATCCTGTTGATCGTAGCCGGAATTGTTATCTTTGTGATTGCTTTTTTGGGCTGCTTCGGTGCTATCCGGGAATCGTATGGGATGCTAATGACGGTAAGTTTTGAAATTCTCTCTGTAAGAAAAGATAAACTTATTTCTTGAATGTTTTCGCAAGTTCGCCGTTTTTTTGCTAATTATATTCATCGTCGAGCTTGCCATCGGAATTGCCATCGCAGTCAACAAGGAGGAATTGAAGTCGGAAGTTGTTCATAACACATTTAGGCAGGACATCGGAAAAAGTGACATTGCAAAATGGGACGCTATTCAAACCTGGGTAACTTATTAAAAAAAAAAAAAAAAAAAAAAAAACAAACGTTCAGTTGCCTAAAATCATAATTATTCTTATATGAAATTGTGGCTTGCCTTCACCTTCAAACTTTCAGCTTGTAATAATCAATAAAAGTGTTTAACATAAGCATGAAAATATGAAGCTGAAGGTCAAACATGCAAATAACTTGCTTAATTGATGCCTGTTGTATAATTGTTTTTAAGTTTCATTAGATACTTTGTATTGAAATTAATTTCCAAATTCGATTTCTGATACTTTCTTAGTTTGAATGCTGCGGAGTCAATGATTACACCGATTGGGGTGGTAATTATCCGAAAAGTTGCTGCACAGCAACGGAGCAAACCCCAACAAGCGTTGTAAATACCCGATGCACATCGATTGCATCTGCTGAAATGAAGTATGTTTATAAGAAAGGATGCCTGGAAGCAACCAAGATAAACCTCAAGAAGGGCAAGAAGATTATAACAGGCATTGGGATTGGATTGGCATTTGTCGAAGTAAGTTGTACGCGAAAACAAGCGAAAAGAAATCAATACAAATATTAAATTGATTTTTATATGCTGCTGTTGTTTTTTCAATTGATTCAATCTAGTTAACAGCTCTTTAGTCGTTAATAGTCTGTTCAGTGAACTCTAGAAAAGAACATTTTAATAGAATCTATTATCGTATAGTTATTTAGTTTATAAAATATTACTTTGTGAAAATGTCATTTATGTTTCGTTATTTAAATTTATTCCGAATTGTTTAAAAGTAAGAGTTTTTGAAAATTCTAGAAAAAATCATTCAGTTTTGTTCTTCGTTTAATTAAATGCATTTGACCTGAAACTGGCGTGCTGATATTCGATATCCGATAGCATGCATACTTTTCACAACACGATAATCAATAAGTCCTTTCACCTGTTTGAATAAGAAGTAACTGCAGACAAATTAGTCGCATTCCGTTTTGTGGAAACGATTATTGTCAAATGGATAGGAAATTTTCCTGAAATCAATTGACATGCCGTGCATGCGTTGAAAGAGAGTTCAATTGGTCCATAAATAAAAAGCTAGAAAAAGCTTAAACAAAAGCAGATATAAATATCATACATTGACTTTAAAAAAATAATTTCAATTTTAGTCATTTCGGTTATTTGTGTTTAATTATATATATCAGCTTAAAGAAATCAACAATTTCGTTGATAATTTCTACGTGGATTGTTATATAAAGTATATTTGCCTAACTTTACGTAAATAAGTCGCTAAAGTCATTTCTGGTATTAGAATTCTCATTAGGAAAATATTTTTTGATAATTTTTCCTCCAACGTTCAATTAAAACATTTTGCCTTGCCACCAAATATGTGACAACAGATAAAATAATTCCTAGATCAAAAACAACATAATATAGCAAATTTTTTTGTGCTTAAAAAATATGCTAATAATGATTTCTAATGTTTTACAGTTGATTGGAATTATTCTCGCCTGCTGGTTAGCTGCAGTTATCAAACGCGAAGAGAACGTGAATAAGGACTAGGAATCGGCCCTAGACCGAGAAAATGTCGGTAATGTTGGTACTAATATTGATAACCGTGACGCAACGTCAAGTGGGAACCTTGGAATACTACTCTTGAAATATTGTTGCTATAATTTCCCGCAAATGTAGCAAAAACTATAATGGTTTTAACTCCTTCAAACTTATTTATTACGATCAACGATGCAATTTGTGGTGTACTATTAATAAGGTTTTTGAGATTACTTGGCAATTAATAAAAATGTGTGTGATAGATTTTGATGTTACTGAAGTGGCATATAATTTATATATGAATTAATTCAACTTTACAATACTAGAAGATTGAATTCTATTAACAGTTGATGACTAAACTGTTCGTAAACAATGATTTCTTTTGGTTTATAAGGTTTTTCGTTAAAAATAGCATTCAACTCGCGAAAAATAGGGGACACCCGGGTTTGAACCGGGGACCTCTCGATCTGCAGTCGAATGCTCTACCACTGAGCTATATCCCCGATGAGGTCCGCCAACTAACTAAAAGCTTACAACGCAAACAATTCCACCGTTACTAGCCCACTTTGTTTCAGACTGGATAAATTTGTCGATAAATCGGCTGTGTTCACACGTCCGTGTGCAGCCGCATGTATGCGCAGGGCGAACACGCAAATGATGGTCGTCCGCAAACAAAAATAAACAGCATCTCACAAGTAAGACGCAAGTAAATACGTACTCGTCTACTGTTGAATTTATCGAGCGCGATAATTAAATTGCACTGAATCAGCGTCGTCCACAATCATCAAACACCCGACGGAGGCAGCGTAGACAACGCACCGCGCGTTTGTTAGATGGCTACTTGCAAAACGACGCAAAAAAACTTTGTTTATGTAACAAAGTCACCACATAACCTGTCCGCCAAAGAATCGCGAATGGTCTTCTGGCTTGCAATGTCTTGCGATGGTGCTACGATTGATTAAAGTGCAATTATTCATAGACTACGTATAAACAACGAAACTGGACTGGAGCAGAGTGTTATTTTTTGCAGGATGCGAGAGGTGCTTTTGTTGTTAGTCTTCGAGTGTGTGCTGAGCGGCACGAGGACTTCCTCGCTGTGGAGGTTGAACGCTGATCAGACGAGAATTATTAATGAAAATATAAAGAGACAAGGTCAAGATGCCTTGAGGATGGAAGCCATGAGGGAGTATGATCTAGTGAGTGATGCTGTCTTTGGCATTATTGCTTCTACTGTCCATCTGGAAGGTGATGTATGGTTGAAGAGGCATGTGGAGGATTGCTGTATAGATTGCACATTGTAAGTTGAATTTTACCATTTACACATATGCATGATAACATGCTTAGAATTTACAGTTTTATTGATAACTTGCTTCTTGTAGCAATGCAAATGGCACAACAATGCGAAACAGAAGCAGCTATACTATTGATGCAGAAAGCATTGAGTTAGATTGTGGGAAATCAGTGAACTTCACTTATTATGATAATTTAGTTGGTATTTCAAACCGCCATCGCCATTCTAAGATCTCTGAGAGTCAAGCAGCACTCATTTTCAGCAAGTACAAGAAGTTAAATATGAAGGGTGATTTTGACATTGATACCTTGGAAAGGAAACTTAAAAGAGCCAAAAAAGAGGTCAGTACCATTCAAATCTACTCTAAAAAAACAACCCAATGTTGACTTTTGCAGAAACCAAAGTCTGTCCAACTCTACAATCAAATTGGTAACTTTTGGCACTACAAAGGCGACACACAGCGTTCAATCGAATGCTTTCGCCGTGCATTATCCGTCTCACCACACGCCGCCGATGTTCTTCTCAATTTGGCACGTGTTCTCTTCACTTTACAGTACTTAGACGATGCCATCTTCTTAACGCGGCGCTCTCTCGAAGTGCAACCTTCAGAAAAAGGCGCATGGCAACACTACTTTACCCTAGGAGAAATCTTTAAGACCTACGGGCACTATCAGGATGCAGCAGCGCATCTTAGACACACACTGGAGCTTAAACCTGACCTAGAGCTCGCTGCTGCTGCTCTCCGGGAAATGGAAGCATTGCCAGCAGACGCAGTGCACTTCTATACGTTGGTAATTATTGCGTGTCTTGTCCTCGGAGTGCTGCTGGTGATTATCACCAACGTAGAACCACTCAGTGCAGCTGAGGGTGGTTCAAGCGGACATGAGCAGAAGGTGCAGCGGCACTTCAACAAAGCAATGGCGATGAAAACGCTCAGGGGATTTGGGCTAAAGAATGGACGACAGCGAGGGAAATGATGTAGGGATGATGTAAGTGACGCTGAGGTTAATTTATTTCTAAAAAATTGCAAGTGTTGTGAGATAGTTAATAAAACTGCCATTTTGTTTTTGTTGTCTTGAAACTGAACTAAAGCGGTGGTTTTGTTACCTGAATCGTTTCTTTCAGCGGTGAAACATAAAATGACGAGCAAGAAAGATTAAATTGGCTATTGGCTATTGATTGCGTTATTTGAATTTCAAATTGATCGCCACGCGTAAAAATTATGAAAGTATATATAATATTAAAACCAATTAGGGATAATGAATCAGCTAAAATAATAATACTTACTTCCAAATATTATTAACGTTGGTCCAAGGATTGTCGAGGTATAGAATTATTTATTTGTTAAAATAATTGCAAACTACGTACTGACCGCCCAATAACGCGAGATCACGCGATATCTCACGAACTTCGCACTACCGATTCGAGCGCCACGAAGACACCGAGGTCTAATGGCTACGAATCCTGGAAATTTGAGCACAGTCGAGAATCTCCCTCAGAGCAAGCAACATCTTT
>JAODIE010021725.1:0-31246 GCA_027575565.1 Diploeciton nevermanni
CTCTCGTATGCGTAGGCTTAAATTTTGGAGGCATGCTCTTTTTTATTCTTTGTAACTCTTTTTTTCAATTTTTTTAACCTCTCTCTAATTTTTCTAACTTTTTTTTTATTCTTCTAACCCCTATCTTATTTTTCTTACCTCTTTTTTATCTTTCTAACCTCTCTCTTATCTCTCTAACTTTTCCCTTATCTTTTTATAATTTTTTTTATATATCTCTTACCTCTTTTTTATCAAGACTGTTTTTGCAAGACTGTTTGCTGGCATATCAGATGTATGCAAAGTTTAATCAAAGTTTCACAAATCGTCAGTATAAGCCGTACTAATCAACGGACAACTTTCTTTATACAATTTTATTTTTATTACAACAAATTGGTTAAATTGTCGACAGAAAATTAAAAAATTTAAATGGAGGCTTGTATGGCATTCCCATTAAATACACGCGTTTATTGTATAGTGATTTACAATTTGCTGGCTGAGTATAAACTTCTTAAGGAAACTGTACAAAAAATTATATTTTTGTTAGTCCTATTTGCTCTTTTAGAATTACCGACCCATAGCGGGTACAACTTACTTATAATAGTAAGTTAAATATACACATATTTTAAATTATTTTTTTTTTTGAAATTCGTTATTACTAGGGTACTAGACTATGTACCCTTATATAACAGTTATGACAACTTTAATATTAAGAAATAATAAATGTAATAATATTCCTTAATACTACAAAATAATAGTATAGAACATTATTGACATTAAAATACTGTATAGACGAAACCATGCATGAGAAGATATATTTTGTGACTTGCCTGCGATTCTGGTTATTTTAGTTGGTAGCCTAGTCTATTAAAGTGAAAATCTCTACATGTAGTAAAATTGATTAAAATAAACTTTTCTTTGATAATTAGTTTATTGCTTGTAAGCTAGTCAAATATCTCAAATTAAATTTTTATTAAGTCTCTGTTCCGAAACAAACCTGAGAGAATTGTCTCTTGTAAAATTTTGAGGCTAAACCTTATATAAACACGGCACTTTGAACAAAATAATGCTGGTTTTCAAGATTATTTTTGTGCGTGCATTTGCCGTCTCCAACTTTAAAATTGGTTCGAACAAATACATTGTAAAATTAAAATTGTATGTTTTACGTAATTTTGAAAAATTTTTGTTAAATGTTAATAGCATTTTACAGAAAAATCTCAATAGTTGTAAGGTTATTTCAATAAAAAAATTTAAATAAACATGTAGAAAATGCAAAATTGCGGAATAAAAAAATAATTATGTTACATTAATATTCCTTAATACTACAAAATATTAGTATAGAACATTATTGACATTAAAATACTGTATTAACGGAATCATGCATGAGAAGGTGTAATTAAATAAAATATGGACAAATTTTGTAAGAATATTCATGTTGATACAATCAACATCTTAAAAATTTAATAATTTTCATTCGTATTGCAATTTATAATGAAACGTCCTCAATAAAAAACTAAACACAAAATGTTCTTATGTAGATAACATCATGATAACATAGACCAACTACACACACAAAAAACATAACCCAATGCAATTGTTGTCAAAAATATAGAGAACCATCCAACATATAAATGCACTAGACTAAAAAATTATTTGCAATTATTTAATATTGACTTATTTATGCTAAAGAACTTTTAAATGTTTGAGGTTAAAATTGGAAAACAATTTATATCTAGTCAACTGAACATACCTTTTTGACAAAATTAAAAATTTTATTATTTTATAGTTATTAAAAATTTACACATTATGCTTTTACATATATTTTTAATAATAATTACCTATCTGTTATTAAATACATATAAATAATTTTCTGTACATTAACAAATTTGTTAACACAATTTAATTAGTTAAATCAACTAAAAAAATTAAAAATAATTATCTAATTTGCAATTATATTTAGTAACAAACAGAAATAGTGCACTCAATATTCGCGTGTTCGGCATAGAATAAACTTTTGCAAAAATATACCGCCAAAAATTAAAAAAAATTAATTAAAAAAATAAAAGATCATTCTAAAACAAATAAATAAACATGTTAAGAATAATTTAACTGATTTTACTATTTTTTATTTATTTGCATTTGGTAAAAATGTCCCATTCCAAACAAAATAGGTTTTGCTTGTTTGTATATTTCTGGGTCAAATATTTTGACTAATTACATTGCCAAAGTAATTGGTAATAAAACTGAATAGTAGGCTGAGTTATATTTTGTAATAGTATTGTAACGATTTATTGTATACGCATCTAAATTTGGTTTACTATTAATTTAGGGTAGACTGTCCAACGCTTATCCTATAGTAGTTTTTAAACCAACATCGTGAAACAATTCTATTGCATAAATGTTGCATGGATGTTTAGAAAAATACATTTTAAGAATGTATAAAATGTCATTATTCAATAGCAGAGAATCATTAACTGCAATCATTCCAATTTCTGGATTCTTGTACCAACATAAAGCTCCACGTCGCATTTCCGATCCATTCATAAGATCATCAGCAATTATGTAACTTTCTTGCAACTATAACAAAGATGCATTTAATTAAAAATAAATTTAATAACATTTTATAATAAAAAATAATATTATTAATTTATATGATTAAATTATTATAAATTTTTAAATAAATGTATAAATTTGTCTAATAAAGTAAATAACAATTACTAAAGTTGTTACAATTTTTGGTACAAAATATCTTATGACAAATGATATAAAACCCGAATAATTTTAGTTGTTGCTGTTTTATTTTGCAGAATAATTTCTACGTTATTTCAATTATGTGAATTCAATCAACTGACTATTGTAGTAATTGTCATGATTATTATTATGGCTTAAAAAATACATTATTATGGGTGTCGACAACACAGGCTAAATAGTAATCGTTTTAATCAAAATTGTATTTAATACTTGTAATAAAACAAGCAACTTCAGCTTTTTCAAGATAAGTTATTGTAAAAAATAAACTAAAATGCGTATCTTTATTAGTTTTGAATTTTTACAAATAACATTATATTTTTTAATATGTTTTTAGTAAAAAAACACGTAAATAACGCAATATTACGCTAGACGGACACTAAAAAAACGAAGACGTCAACCTAACTTGCAAAATTTTGTTAAAAAAAAACTATGCAAAAAGCAAACTAACAAATAATAATTATTGACGTTGTAAACAAACAAATAGTTGTTGGTTTTTGTTTTTATCATTCCATAATATTAGGCAATTTTTGTGTGTTTTTTAAAAATACAATAAAATTTGACTGATTAACGCTTAAATAATTAAGTCAAAATAACTAAATACTACACATAGCGTACATTTAAAATTGTTGATTATTTAATGACGAGTAATTATTTTAAACATGTTCGCACGTTACGTTGAGTTAGTAATGCATTGAAACTGTACTTTTTGTTGTATTCAAAACATGTAAGAATTAAAAATTATATTTATACTGCATGGCATGTTAATAAATTGCAATTCAAAATTGTGATGTTTTTTCTTGTTAAACATTTTTTTAATTTAAATTATTCAATGATTAAATGCTGTTTGTTAAGTGTGATTTCTTTAAAATTGCAAATGCAAATATATTCATTCGTATAAAAATAGAATTTTCAAATTAAAATTTTCAAGTGTAATATAATTTGCGTAATATTGCCTTCTTTTGAACAACAATAATTAAAAAATATCTTTTTAGGAATTTTAATGTTGCGGTATATAAATTTGAAAAAACTATGTAGTAACTGCAATAGACTATTAAAATTTTAATAAATAACAATCAAAATTAATCTATACTCACAATGAAACTTGGGTTTTAAATAAAAAAATAAATGTTTTAATTTTTTGCATGACTTACCATTTCAACACACCATCCCATAATATAAGCTAATCTTATATTTGCAAGTGTAAGCACCTTTTAATCTTCTAACATTTTATAAGCCAAAACTACCGCAAATCTTCAATTTTTTTGCCATTTGGTATATTGTAGTGCAATAGCTTAGCGTGTTTTTGTGACATATCAAGAATGTTATTTTTGCGATCTACGTCAGTCAAATGCTTGACAATATCAGGAAAAGAATCCATAAATTCTCGAATTTTATCCAAAAACGCGGTAAGTTGCCCATTTTGAGATATTATTTTTGTGTTTACCGTGTAAAAAGCGCTAGAAAAACATAATAATAAATCACTTATGTATAAATATTCAAAAAATTATTTAAAGTTTGTATTGTATTACTTTATAATTGAACACGCAAAACACAGTTTGTATCAAAATTTAACATTTCAAGCATAGTGTTTTTGTCCACACATCTAGCACTTAAAACTCAACTCAATTCTACACCGGTTTAAATAATAATTTAAAATTGTATTTATTGAGAAACTATATAATATAAATTGAATAGAAAAAGCACAGACTTGCTGGTAACGTAGTTGAATAAAAAACAATTATATTAAAAATACTTGATAGTATAGTGCCTTTGAATTCCTCACATCAAAGTTAACACAATTGCACGCGTTATTTAACTGATTATGCCACATTATTTATGAAAAAAATCATTTACTAAAACTATAAAATAAAATAATTCAATTTTAAATCTATAAATTGCTAGTGTCAATTTTGCAGACATAATTTAAACTTACAATAAAATTTATAAGACCGCTAAACTGTTAATATAAAATTGCAGACAGTAAGTATATTTTGCATAAGTGCATACAATTCAGAACAATAAATAATTTACCAAAAAAACAAAATTTACCTACCTATTATTGTTATGCTTTTTATGTTTTGCCCATTGGTTAATATTTAAGTTATTTTTAAATTGCACTGCATTCTCAATTTTATTCTAAATCATGTTGCAGTTTAAAGCGCTGGCAATTTTGTTGATGCCTTGGTTCTTGGTGGCGACAGCCAAGCGCGCCGTTTTTATACAAAACATAGTACAAGACAACTTGATTAACAATTTCTAAACTGAACTATTGGTTTATGTCAATATTTACTAGAAATTTAAATAACAGGTCTTAGAAATGTATGATTTAACAAATATTTTTGAGAAATTTTTTTGCCTAACCAAAGCTGCGCGGTGATGTTCAATAAATTTTCTAAAACAAACAATGTTTATTATTTTCAAGCGGACAAAAACAAAAAAAGACGCAAAATTAAATATAAGCGAAACACACAAAATAAAAACACAAACGCATACTCAACACAAAACATGCGCAATTACGTAAATTATAAAGTTGGATGAGTCGTAAACCGAACGAAAATGTCCGTATTTGCCAATTTTCTGCAACATTATGTACAGAATGCAACAAGTTTTGTAAAAATATTTATCAAACTTAATAAGTAACAAACGATTTTGAAATACTGGTATAATATCATAAGTAAATTGCGCTGATTATTATGCGTTCTGAAAATAATTGCAATTACTTATATTTTAATGCAAAAAAAGTGTGTGACGTGATTGAATTAAAATTTTCTCAATTGCATTAAACTTAAATATAATATTATATAGAAATAAAAAGTTATTAATTCCTAAATTATATATTTATTAATTAATTCAAGAGATGTCCACAAAATTTAATCGCAATTTTATACAAATGTTAAAATAAAGTATTTGAAATATTTACTTTAATTCGTCAAATAAATCTAAACTTTGGAGCCAAATAATTTAAACAATAATTATATAAAAATAATTTTTATTAAGTGCATTATTTTTCTAGTAAAAAACAGAAATTATTGTTGTAAAAATTTTTTTATAGCAATAAAAAAATTAAAAAAATATTTTCAACGCTAGATTAGCTTCTTAAGATAAAATTTACTAATGGCTTTAATATATCTTATTATTTAGTCAAATTTAAATTATATAGATGCAAATTTTTAAATATTTAAGTCAATTAAGATAATAATCATACATAGGCCAGCCACCTACCTATGCAAAACAAAGTTAAGGGCTCATAGCACGAAACGACAGGCCTCGGAATTGGACAGATATACAATAACGAAATACGCTAGAAACAGGAAAAGAGCACAATCAGTGAGACGGAAACAATAACAAAACCTGCAAAGAATTGGGTGCTGGAATGTTCGATCATTAAACAACAGATCCAACAACACAAAATTGACATATGTGCTGTTGCTAAAACCAAAAAGCTAGGTAAAGATACAACTCAATATCCCAACTACACACTCATTTTTTTAGGCAGGAAGAAAGTGAACGGGCTACATCAGGTACAGGAATATTTGTCTCTAATAAGCTAACAGAGTTGATAAGCAACATAACATACTGTACTGACAGAAAACTCCATATTGTAATAAAGATCAACCAATTTTAATACCTCCATTTAATAGCTGTATACGCTCCAGATACAAGCATACATGATGATGAAGCTGAATACTTTTATGAAAAACTGCAAGAAGAAGTAAACACAATCCCAAAAAAGAACTTAATTATAATACTAGGTAAATTCAATGCAAGGGTTGGAAATTCTGTCATTCCTTGTATAAAAAATAGATTCAATGAACCAATACAAAACAGAAGGGGCGAAATGTTAACAGACTGTGTGAGATCAAATGAGAATCTGCAACATATATTTTGAGCATAAAATCCAACACAAAATCACATTTCGACGAGAACAAAGATTGTCAATGATTGACTACATTATTACAAATAAACAAATAATAACATAACAAGTACTAGATGTGCGAGCGCTAACATTCCCTAACATAGGATCAGACCATAATCTGATCTTAGGGAAAATACTCCTTAACCTACCACAACAGAGAAAATCGAAAAAATGTGGAAAAATGGAAAAGATAAATATTAAGTCACTGCGTAATGAGAGCACGCGAGGGTTATACCAACAGAGACTAGCTAATAATATAATGCTAAACTCAAGGACATCAAATGCTACAAGTGCTATTGCATGGAAGACTCTGAAACAACACATCAACAAGGCGGCACGAGAAGCACTAGGAACCAGAATGATTACGAATACAGCTACGTTTAAACGGAAATTCAAACCATGGTTTACAAACGAGGTAAAAACATTAACCCTACAAAAGAAGCAAGCCCACTTTAAGTACAAGACCACAAATAACACAGAAGATCGCCAAAACTACAAATCTATACAAAACATGACCACACAGCGAATTCGCGCGATTAAAACAAAACACTGGGAAGACTTCAGTAGAAAGATGGAGAGCGATTTATATGGCACGCAGAAACGGATCTGGAAGGTTTTAAAAGGTTTAAAAAACGAAGTAAATGAAACAGTGCAGATAAATACCATAGAAACGAACGAACACAACTGTACTCTCAACAAGATGACAATCTGAATAATATAGAAATACCTAGAAGTAACAACTTATCACTAAACGAGATCACTACAGTTGAAGTAGAGGCCGTACTAAAAACCCTTAAAAACGGAGAAGCTCCGGGACCGAACAATATCAGAAATAAATTGTTGAAATGCGGAGGTCACCCACTTGCGGAACAACTTGCAATATTGTTTATTAAGATCTTATTTTCAACGCAAATACCAGCAGAATGGAAACAGAGCATTAGCATCGCTCTGCATAAGAAAGGAAGACGGGACGACCCGAACAATTATCGTTGCATCTCTCTCCTTGACTCAACAATGAAGATTTTTACCAAAATTCTAGCTGATAATATTGCCAAAAAGGTTCGGATGCAAGAAGAACAACAAGGGTTTCGTAAGAATTGCTCAACCACAGACGCCATCTATGTGGTACGTCAAATCGCGGAAAAGGCGATAGAATTTAACAACCACCTTCCTCTGCTTTGTTGACCTATAAAAGGCGTTTGACCGAGTCCGACTATCAGATGTGCTACGCACTCTGAATGCTAAATCCATACACCCAAACATAATCCAGACAATCAAACAACTTAACAATGATAACACAACAAAAATAAGAACAGTAAACGGAAAAGAAACTGAGATCCAAATAAAATCTGGGATTAAACAGGGCGATAGTCTCAGCCCTCAGCTCTTCAACCTGCTAATGGACCACATAATTGAAAGCCTAGACGCTGAAAATTATGAGTACAAACTAGGAAGAAAACTCATAAAAATTGTCTGTTATACTGATGATGCTATCATTATCACAAAATCAAAGAATGGACTTTAACGTCTGCTAAACACATTCAAAATAGCCTGTGAACACCTTAATATGCAAATAACAACCAACAAGACTAAGAGCCTGGTAATAGCAAAAACAGCCATCAAATGTAAATTGGTAGTGCAAGACCATATAATTAAACAAGTATCACAATTTGACTACCTCGGAATATAAGTAAATGCCTACGGAGACCTAAAGGAAAGCGTTACAAAACAGGCTAACAAGGCAGCGAGAATTTCAGGTGCACTCGCTAACCCAATATGGACAAACAAACAAATATCTACTGAAAGCAAGGCCAGAATATACAAAGCATGCGTACGACCAATACTAACATATGCAGCGGAAACACGAGCAGACACCGCAGAAATCAAAAAAAGGATGAGAACCGTCGAAATGAAGACCCTGCGCACTATAACTGGATACACCTTACTGGATAGAAAAAAAAGCCCCAATATTAGGGACAAATGCTGCGTACCTGACGTTGTAAGATGGGCACAACACAGAAGACGGAAATGGAACGAGCACGTGTTCAGGATGGACGACGACCGACTAGCGAAGCTTGTGAGGGATGGCCATACACACACAAAGAGGCCCCTGGGAAGACCACCAAAAAGATGGCGAGACAGCTGGTCAGCTTCATCCCAAGAAAAAAGGGAATGACGGAACGACAACACAAGCCATAAGGCTTTCGATAAGAAGAAGAAGAAGAAGAAGAATAAAAAACCAAGTGGAAAATTTAATTTTGCGTTTATAAAATAACATAATTATTTTTTATTACTATGCGCGTAAACTTAAATATTAATTAAGTAATTTTAAAAAACATTTTTCACAAATGTTAAAAACAATTATTAGAATAATATTAAATAAAAGTTTTTTTAAAAAATAATACTCTTTAAAATCGAATTTTCATCAATTAAAACAGTATATTTTTAATCACCTAAAATTTATAATTTTTTACTCATTAAATACAAATTTTATATTATAATAGAATAACTCTAACTAATAAAGTACTAACTAATAAAAGTATATATAAAAGTATATATATATATATATATATATATATATATATATATATATAATAGCAAAAATGCTTTAATTAATTATTAATTAAATATGTAACTATAATATATAAAAATTTATTTATTTCAATTTATTTATTAATATAAATTTAATGCGCTCCTTGTTTTTGCATATTATTTGATAGTTTATTAAAATCGGGTTAGTTTAAAATACTGAAATTCTGATTGAATTTTGTAAAAATTTATTTTTGAACCTTGTTTTATATTTTTATTATATAAAATTTTTTCTAGAAAATTTTTGTTCGTATAGATAGGTGCTAAAAAATACAAATATTCAATTTTGCAATTTTTGTTCAAATTAGATAAATAGATGTTAGGTAGATTTAAATTAAATGCGTTTAAATTAATTATATTAAAATTATTTATATATATATGTATAATATACCTTGATTCTAAGTTTTAAGCATAATTGTCTTATTGTTGGCTGGCTGTGTGGTTGCGGTTACTCTAACGGTAGCCGACAACAGTATTAAACTTCTAGTTAAACTTTACAATATAGAATTTGTGTTTATATTGACTTTCTTTTACACAGTTCGACCAATAAAATAGAAAAAACATTCTACTACATGCTTTTAGAGAAAAATATATTAGGAAATTAAGAATATGTGTTTAAAACAAATCTCTTAAAAATGTATTTATATTAATCCACGCTTTGCTTAAATTACTGTAATTAGAATATTTCTTTGGTTTGAACTGCGCTTAATAACTTTGCACATACCAGAATCCAACCACGTACGAATTGCAATTTTGTTCTTAATTACTTAAGAAATTTAATTACATTCTGTTTATTTGCGTAGTTCTTCTTTTATTGCATGCATCTTTTTTACAATTTTCTCTCAGCAACGTGTTTAAGGCGTATCTGACATCTGTTGGCGTCAACGTAGAATTCAGACAAATAATATTAGCCCATTAAAAACAAATTACACTTAGTATACACAAAATTTAATTATTATAAAAAATTTATTAATAATTTTAGCACAACTTGCAATTTATTTCCCTACGGCAGAATTAAAGCACGCTTGCACACGTCCTAGTTTAACGACTAAACTACATCGTATTCAATAATCATACTAATTCATTCTTATCAGGGACTGCATTTGGTTGTGCAACCACTGCAATTCCTTCTTTTATGGCGCAAAATAACAATATAAACGTTTTAGTTTTCAATAATGTCAAAGTTTTAATTGTTATGCAACATTAATTTTTATACGTGCTAATTATAGACAAACGGCTTCTATTATCAAATGCGCAGCGCGAATTTATATAAAATTGTTTTGCCGTGTATTTTTTATTGCTGCATATATTTGTATAAATAACATTGTATATGCAGGTGGTTTGTCCGTTTGATGTACAAAAAATCAGATTGTACGCGTTTTTATGTATGCGTATTTTTCTGCTTAAAACAACTCAGCAATAAACTAGCAAATGCAAAACATAAAAACAAAAATTATATGCATGTAAATACCGTAATAAGTGCTACAATTGTAGTGAACAACTTGTTTTAGTCATTACCAAAAAAGGTGTATGTAATTAAATTTCTTTTATTTTAAAAATTTTTGTCGTTTAATTTGACATGTATTCTTTGTAGAATGTATTACGTTGTTTTTTCTAATTTGTATTTTATTACCAACTTTAAATCTAATTGACTTTAAATCAACTTTTTTTACCGGTTGTAAAAAGTTTCAAAATTTTTTTTTTTAATTTTTTTTTCTTGCGTTTTTATTTCAACGTAAGCTCTGTTTTCATAGGTAATTTTTAATAATAAACCGTAATAAAGTTTTGATCATTTTCAGTAATTTTATTAGTATTAGGATTATTTTTAAATATAAGATTAAATAAACATTGTGTTCAATCAAAGTAATACTTATCAACTCTAAAATCAGGCGATTTTAAAATTATAGAATTGTAATTTAGTTTTACCCAAAAAAATTATTTGTTATTAAATTATCTCTCACATATATATCATTACATACTCACTTCTCTGCGTTTTTTATTCTGCTTTTAATATATTCTTTTGGTAAAAATTTATATTGTGTAAAATAATCAACAATTGATGATTCAGGAATCGCACTTATATCTAAATTCATTGGTTCTATTTCATTCTCCGTATTTCTTCCTCATATATGCATTGTTGAGAGGTATATGTTCAAATACCAAATCATTGTAATTATCATCGTCATTGGTAATTTTATTAGAACATAAGGTAGGTAAAAACAGTCGTTCATTTTTAGATATCAATGATATAAAAAAAATCATACGTTGATCATTGTAAAATTGTTTTTTAAACAATCTTTCCTAATGCGCGGCGGATTTAGGTAGAATTAGTTTGTTTCTATTTGCTTTCGTTTTTTTATTATTTTAACTTTTACAGTAGGCAGTTGTAGTTGTTGTTGACGTGGTTGGATGCCACCGCTAGATAAATGTTTAATTAGAGTTTTAATCAAAACAAATGCCAACGGTCTAAAAGCAAAATTAATCATATTCCGTTGTTTTCTTAACAGAGCAAGCATAGCTTTTACACTAACACGAACTGAAATATTCCTTATTACAAATTATTTAGACATGTACTATAATTATGCTAATTTATACAACAAACTTACAGATACTTAAAACTATTTTTTTATTTTCAGTATCATCAGTATTTTTTAAACTGTTGCCAATCGGTAAAATAAATTATTTCGGTTGGTTTGTAATACCAAATATCCAGTTTAATAAAACGTACTTGTTTCATTCTACATAAATCAAAACAATATAAGAAACAACAATATGGAATATATGTAATACACACAAAAAATGCCTTTCAATGTGTTGACTCTTTTACTTACAAATTTATCTTAGTTTTAACAATTTTATTAGATTTATGATATCAGTAATCAATCGGATCTGGCCCAAAAGATTCTACAATTGCTGTATTTTTCTCTCACGCATGTAATCATAATATGTAGATTTTTTTATTTACAAAATAATACAGAAAATAAAATTTCATAGAATTAATTTTAATAAGATTACGCACTGTCCTGTTAAAAAAATTAACCTTAATTAAGTAAAAAGCCTACAATTGACGTTGATAATGATAAACTACGTTCTTTCGGATAAAGTTTTCTATTTTTTGTTCATGTTGTTGTGTGCTGTAAGTTTTGTATTTGACTGTAATTAAATCAGTGTGTGGTAGCGGTGTTGTGATGAGCCATTTTTTTCTAAAGCTAATAATTTATCTAACGGTCTTGATTGTAAAAAAATAATAACAAGATCATGTCGATCATTAACTGTCAAAAATTATAAAATGCTAGAATCAAACATATAATAGACTGCCATTTTTTTACTAAAGGAACCAAAATAAAACTAAACAAAATTTTTACATACTTTATTTTTATAAGTTTTTTATTACCTATTTGAGTAAATATTATCTAATTCACAATTTTGCACCAATTTGGCAAACCAACTGTTTTCAAATTGTTCAACTTTTATAGTTTCATTGCACAATTTTTTACAATTTAAACAATGATTCATATAGGTTGTCTTCAAAAAATAAATTTAATAATTCACAAATTTCATCAATTGTCAAAAGTTAAAACAAGTAGAATTGACTACTGGATACTGATGATAATAATTACATAAAAACAAAAACAATTTATTGCAAAAACACAAACCACAACAACAACGTTTTTGGCAAAAAAAATTATTCAATATTCATGAGTACACATTAAAATTATTTTGTCAAGTTTGTGTGTGCATACGTGCGTATGTAATAGAATTGATAGATGTTTTGTTTGTTTACAATTTACGTTTACGTTTTAAAAACATTTTTTTTTGGTTGATGTTTTTCTTCTGCTTCAAAATTAATTTCTTTATCAACAACCACTAATTTTTCCTGGTTTTTAATTTCTTTCTCTGATAGGTCGTTAGTTTTTTTATTAAAATCTATTGGAATTAGTTTTTTATTTACATTTCTCCTTTAAAAAAAGCTTTTTATCGTGTTTGTGTTTTTGTTTTTTTAAGGTTAGATCCACCAAATTGAACATAGTATTTATTAAAAAAAATTATCGGTATTTATTTTCCAATAATTTTCACTAGTATTGTTGTCCCATATAAAATTGTAAAGCCTTAGATTTTTAGCATTTGGTATGATTTACCTGATTTAGATTTAAATAATTCAATTCAAATAATTAGATTCAAATTAAAAGTGCTGCAAGGAACAGACACTTTTAGCAGTTTTTTTTATCAAATTCATTAAATTGTTTGTTTGTTGCTTGTTTGTTAGGTAGAGACTCGATTGAACAAGTTTTTTTTTCTCATTTTATAATCATGCAAAAAATGCAAGTATTACTCATTACATACCTCTAAATGCAACAAATATAAAAAATTAATTATGAATAAATAAACGGTATGCTGTTGTTTTTGGAGGAATATTGATAACAATTTCAAAATTCAGACAAATATCAATAGTTTCTACATTTAAAGCATAATTTTGATGCAAACAATCAATAACAATAAACGGAGTATCTATTGCGAATGTGTCTCTATCTAGTATTAGTTCAGATAATTTATTGTAATATGCTGATTGAAATTTTGAATACATTTTATATAAAGTTGCGTGCCAGGCATTATCGAAATTAATTTGCATATTATCATAGAGAAATAGCTGTGCATTAGGGAATAATTTTAAGTCTGTAAATTTGCAATAATCAAATAAATTAAATTTTTTTTAAAATTGATCTTGACGTTTTGTCTGTAATGGAAAAACAATAAAACAAGGTTTCTCTAGACGCGTTGCAAATTTATTTGTTTCCAACTTTAAAATGCAACATTTATGTTAGCTGTTTTACCAATAACAATTAAGAACATTAAACTTGTTTGGTTGTTAACCGTTACGTGAAATATTTTGAAACATTTTTTTTGAATTGATTTCAGTTTGATTAGTTTTATTACTGTCAATTATTGCATTTGTGTCCAAAGCAGTTCTCAAGAGAACTAGTTCTTGTAAAACGTTTATCAAATTTTTTTGATAGTTTTCAAAGAAACTAAACAACAAATTTATTGAAATAAAAATCTTAAAAGTAGTAGATTCTTATATATGTGCTTGTGTTGTCAACTGACCATCTGGCATTGTATAAACGTGTGCTTTTAGATTTGTTCAAAAAACAAGATTTTTGAGTGTGACCGTAATACCGATTTTTTCTTTCTCTATCTATTTTTTGTACAGTTTTAGAGTGCTCGGCATTTTGCCAAATTCCTGCCGATTGTAGTAGATAAAAAGCGCCTCTTCTAGATCCACCACCACCACAGTTCAGCGCCACCTATCAGTGAGTGGGGGTGAGGTTTCTTCCTCAGCGCCACCTATCGGTGGGTGGGGTAGGGTTTTTTTATTGTGCGGGATGCTTTTCTCGTCAGTAGATAGCGCTACGAGTTATAAAGTCAGGAATGTACATGTTTGAATGTTGGGAATGGGGTGAACGGGAGTTTTGAATCAAGCATTCGGAAGTAAGGTTGCGGGAGTTTAAAACATTTCATAATATTAATACTTTATTAGCAATTATCTAAAGTATATACTTCTAATAAACAAGTCATAATTACAAGTGTTTTAAATAAATGAATAGTGACCCCATGCATAACTGTTTACTCCATCATCACTGATGCATTGTTTATTGTCTAAGAACGATAAACATTTATTTTCTTGTGCCCATGTATAAATCTGATGTTTTTTTAATCTAATTAGGTGTTGCGTTATAGTTTTCATTTTATACTTAAATAGACAGTATAGATAATGTTGATGTCAAATTTTATTTTCTAGTACTCCTTTCTTTATGTTTTTATTTTTATTAATTTCATCACCTCCATTTAGAAGGTGTTAATAACTTTTTAACATATGACCAACAAATTGGGACTGCACTAAAATATATTGCGTTTTGAAAATCATTGAACACTTCAAACAAACTTCAAAAGAGGAATAAGTTTGTGTTTAAAGTAAGTGTTTTCTTATGTCCAGGAGATGGTTCATGCAAAGGCGTAGACGTTATTTCCGTGTTTCTAAACATGCAACATTACAAAGATATTTTGCAGGCATTTACATTTTTTGTTTTGCTTTTCGGCAATTTGGCTGAATACAAAATTATATTGGTAAAATTTTTTACAGAGGATCTAAAATGGTTCGAATGCTTGGATTGAAGACAGGTTTAGTCCCAACAGAGACCACCTTGGTATGAGAATATTGTCAAATTGGTATCGCCTTTGCCACGTCCAGTTTGCGACATTGTAATTAATGCTGTAAAAACGGGTGCCATTATGTATCAGGCAAGAGTCTTAAAGTAAATACTCTGAATCAGTTATTCAATTTGTTATTTTCCGATTTGTATTTCAAATTTTACCATTTTTTTTACTTATTTTTTACCAAGTTTTTATCATTTAATAATGAACAATGATGAATGGTTTATGGATGCCTTACAATCAAAATTCAAAAATATGGCAACAATAAACTGTAGAAGTCTATTACATACAATGATTCACATTGGGGATCGGCCATTTGACGAGGCAACAGATGTTAATGGTACCAATGGGCCTTGCACCAGAACGCGTAGCGGCACAAATTTTTGTTTGTTAGGATTTACAAAAAAGTTAGAAATTACGATGTTTTGTGAGTTTACAAAAGACATTCAATAACCACAAATAATATTACTGGTTATGAGAACATGTTGAATAAATTGATATGTTATAACTTGAGTACTTTTCTATCTTACCAAACTGAAGTAAATGTATTAAGAAACGGTATGCAAACGCAATTGTATTTTTATGAACTTGACAGTTAAAGAAATAAATATAACGTAAGAGTGACGCAAACATGATTTATATTAATTTAAAATTTTGTCCATACAAATAAAATATGCACAAAACAATTCTACAACCATGACATGCATACCTCTGCTTGGTAATAACTAAAACAAGTTGTTCACTGCAATTATAGCACTTATTAATGTATTTACATGCATATAATTCTTGCTTTTATGTTTTGCATTTGCTAATTTATTGCTGAGTGCTTTAAACACAGAAAATACGCATACATAAAAACGCGTAAATTCTGAATTTTTGTACATCAAACGGACAAACCAAAAAAAGATATATTTTTGGTACATATTTATTTAATTTCTGTAAATGTTGCGGTACTAAATTTGTATCATTTTTTATTTGGTTACTTTTTGTTTTTTTTATTGCATTGACACAATTGTCAGTACTATTAAGTAAAAATTTAATTTATATAATATTTGGTACTTTAGTAAATTGTTGAGATAATTAATGCGTGATTGCTTTAATACAGTGCCAGTTTGTAATTTAATTTTAATTCGCAATTGCTTTAATTGGAAATAATAAATTTATTAGAATAGAGTTATTCTATTATATTAGTTAACTTGTATTTAATGAGTAAAAAATTTTAAATTTTAGGTGATTAAAAATATACTGTTTTTATTGATGTAAATTCATTTTTGAAGAATATTATTTTTTAAAAAATTTTTATTTAATATTATTCTAATAATTGCTTTAAACATTTGTGCAAAGTGCTTTTTAAAATTACTTAATTATTATTTAAGTTTATGCGCATAGTAATCAAAAGTAATTATGTTATTTTACAAACGCAAAATTAAATTTTCCACTTGGTTTTTTATTTTAATACTGATTATTTTCTTAATTGACTTAAATGTTTAAAAATTTGCATCTATATGTTTTAAATTTGACTTAATAATGAGATATAATAAAGTCATTAATAATTTATCTTAAGAAGCTAATCTAGAAGTGAAAATATTTTTTTAAATTTTTTTATTGTATTAAAAATTTTTTTTGCAACAATAAATTCTGTTTTTTTCACTAAAAAAATAATGTAATTAATAAAAATTATTTTTATATAATTATTGTTCAAGTCATTTGGCTCCAAATTTCAGATTTATTTGACAAATTTAAATAATCACTTTAAATACTTTAATTTAATATTTGTATAAAATTGCGATTAAATTTTGTGCACATCTTTTGAATTAATTTAACAAATATATAATTTAGGAATTATTAATTTTTTATTTTTATATAAAATTATATTTGAGTTTAATATTACTAAACAAATTTTATTTCAATCGCGTTACACACCTTTTTTGCATTAAAACATAAATAATTGCAATTATTTTTAAAATTCATAATGATCAGCGCAATTTAATTATTTTATTATACCAGTATTTCAAACTCGTTTATAACTTATTTAGTTTGATAATTATTTTTACAAAACTTGTTGCATTCTGTACATAATGTTGCAGATAATTGGCAAATACGGACATTTTCGTTCGGTATACGACTCATCCAACTTTATAACTTTTGTAATTGCGTATGTTTTGTGTTGAGTAGCCGTTTGTGTTTTTAATTTGTGTGTTTTGCTTATATTTAATTTTACGTCTTTTTTTGTTTTCGTTCGTTTTAAAACAGTAAGCACATTGTTTGTTTTGAAAAATTTATTGAACATCACCGCGCAGCCTTGGTATGGCAAAAAAATTTCTCAAAAATATTTGTTAAATCATACATTTCTAAGACGTGTTATTTAAATTTCTAGTAAATATTGACATAAACCAACAGTTTAGTTTGGAAATTGGTAAACAAATTTTTTTGTACTATGTTTTGTATAAAAACGGCGCGCTTGGCTGTCGCCACCAAGAAACAAAACAATGCATCAACAAGATTGCTAGCGCTTTAAACTGCAACATGATTCAGATTAAAATTGAGAATGCAGTGCAATTTAAAAATAATTTAAATAATAACCAATGGGCAAAACATAAAAAACATAACAATGATAGGTAGGTAAATTTTGTTTTTTTGAAAATTATTTATTGTTCTGATTTGTATGCACTTATGGAAAATACACTTACTGTCTGCAATTTGATGTTTACACTTTACCGTTGTTATAAATTTTATCATAAGTATGGATTACGTCTGAAAAATTGACTCAAGCAATTAATAGATTTAAAATTGAATTATTTTTTTGTAGTTTTAGTAAATGATTTTTTTTATAAATATTTTGGCATAATCAGTTAAATAACGTGTGCAATTGTGTTAACTTTAATGTAAAATATTCAAAGGCACAATACCATCAAGTATTTTTAACATAATTGTTTTTTATTCAATTATGTTATCAGCAAGTCTGTATTTTTGCTATTCAATTTATATTATATAGTTTCTTAATAAATACAATTTTTTATTATTATTCAAACCGGTGTAAAATTGAGTTGAGTTTTAAGTGCTAGATGTGTGGACAAAAACACTAGGCTTGAAATGTTAAATTTTGATACAAACCGTGTTTTGCGTGTTTAATTTTTTAAACCAATACAATACAAACTTTACAAAATTGCCTGAATACTTATACGTAAGTGATTTATTATCATGTTTTTCTAGCGCTTTTTCCACGTTGAACACAAAAATAATATCTCAAAATAGGCAACTTACCGCGTCTTTGGATGAAATTCGAGAATTTATGGATCTTTTTCCTGATATTGTCAGGCATTTGATTGACCTAGATTGCAAAAATGACATTCATGATATGTCACAAAAACACGCTAAGTTTTTGCACTGCAATGTACCAAATGGCAATAAAAATCGTGGACTTGCGGTAGTCTTGGCTTATAAAATGTTGGAGGATCCAAAGTTGCTTACACCTGCAAATATAAGATTAGCTTATATTATGGGATGGTGTGTTGAAATGGTAAGTCATGCAAAAAATTAAAACAATATTTTTTTAAATTAAAACATAAGTATTATTGTGAGTAAAGATTAATTTTGATTGTTATTTTTTAAATTTTAATAGTCTATTGCAGTTACAACATAGTTTTTTCAAAATTAATATAACGCAACATTAAAATTCCTAAAAAGATATTTTTATTATTAATGTTGTTTAAAAGACGGCAATATTATGCAAATTATATTACACTTAAAAATTTTAATTTAAAAATTCCATTTTTATACGAATGAATATATTTGCATTTGCAATTTTAAAGAAATCACACTTAACAAACAACATTTAATCATTGAATAATCCAAATTAGAAAATTGTTTAACAAGAAAAAACATCACAATTTTGAATTGCAATTTATTAACATGCCATGCACTGTAAATATATTTTTTAATTCTTACATACTTTGAATACAACAAAAAGTACAGTTTCTATGCATTACCAACTCAACGTAGCGTGCGAACATGTTTAAAATAATTACTTGTCATTAAATAATCAACAATTTTAAATGTACGCTATGTGCAGTAAATAGTTAGTTTGACTTAATTATTTAAGCATTATTTAGTCAAATTTTATTGTATTTTAAAAAAAACACATAAAAATTGCCTGATATTATAGAATGATAAAGACAAAAACCAACAAATATTTATTTGTTTACAACGTCAAAAATTATTAATTGTTAGTTTGCTTTTTGCATAGTTTTTTAACAAAATTTTGCAAGTTAGGTTGACGTCTTTGTTTTTTTAGTGTCCGTCTAGCGCAATACTGCGTTATTTACGTATTTTTTTTACTAATAATTTATTAAAAAATTATAATGTAATTTGTAAGAATTCAAAACTAAGAAATATACGTATTTTAGTTTATCTTTTATAATAACTTATCTTGAAAAAGCTGAAATTGCTTGTTTTATTGCAAGTATTATATACAATTTTGATTAAAACAATTATTATTTTCCCTGTGTTGTCGACACCCATAATTATGTATTTTTTTGGGCCATAATAATAATCATGACACTTACTACAATGATCAGTTGATTGAATTCACATAATTGAAATAACCTAGAAATTTTTCTGCAAAAGAAAACAACAACAACTAAAATTATTCTGGTTTTATATCATTTGCTATAAAATATTTTGTACCAAAAATTGTAACAACTTTAGTAATTTTCATTAACTTTATTAGACAATTTAATTAATTTATTTATAAATTTATAATAATTTAATCATATAAATTATTATTACTATTTTTTATTTTAAAAATGTTATTAAATTTATTTATAATTAAATGCATCTTTGTTATAGTTGCAAGCAAGTTACATAATTGCTGATGATCTTATGGATGGATCGGAAATGCGACGTGGAGCTTTATGTTGGTACAAGAATCCAGAAATTGGAATGATTGCCGTTAATGATTCTCTGCTATTAAAAAATGACATTTTTTACATTCTTAAACTGTATTTTTCTAAACATCCATGCTACATTTATGCAATCGAATTGTTTCACAATGTTGGTTTAAAAACTACTATGGGACAAGCGTTGGACAGTCTACCTTACGTTAATGGTAAACCAAATTTAGATGCGTATACAATAAATCGTTACAATACTATTGCAAAATATAAATCAGCCTACTATTCAGTTTTATTACCAATTACTTTGGCAATGTATTTAGTCAAAATATTTGACCCAGAAATACACAAACAAGCAAAACCTATTTTGTTAGGAATGGGACATTTTTACCAAGTGCAAGTAAATAAAAAATAGTAGAATCAGTTAAATTATTCCTGACATGTTTATTTATTTGTTTTAGAATGATTTTTTATATTGTTTTGGCAATTTAATTACAACGGGAAAAATTGGAAACGACATTGAAAAAGGCAAATGTTCTTGGCTAGTTGTCGTAGCTTTGCAACGGGCAACAACTGCCCAGAAACACATTCTAATTGAAAATTATGGAAGATCTAAACCTGAATGTGTTCAAGCAGTAAGAAACCTTTATGAAGAACTCAATCTTTCTACAATTTATTTAGCTTACAAAAAAGAAATTTTTAATCAAATTTGCACACAAATCCAGCAAATCTCTGAGAAAACAATACAGAATTTTTTAGTTAAATTAATAGAAAACATCTATAAAAAGAAGAGTTAAGCAGCCAATAGTGCATTTTTTTAAAATAAATGTAACTTTTTTTATTTAACGAATAATTAATATTACATGTGTTAGATCCCACTTCTGATGTTAGATTTTGTTTCTGATGTTAAACTCCACATTCGATATTAGATTTTGTTAAATGGTTGCTATCAAAAAGGTCCAATAACTTTTGTAAACCGCCTTGCCGTTTTTACAATTTAGTTTAAATGCGTTACACGGTGGATGCTATCAGTGCAAATATGCGCTTTGTAAGGTAGCACACGTTATTAATCCAATAAACACTTGTAGTCATACCTACACATTTGTAGGTACAACACACCTGTTATCCTGATAACACTCCCATAGTTTTTTTTTACTAATGGCAACGCCATGCAGCGTTGTCGCTGTTATGCTATAGAATTGTTTATTTGTGGTTTGTAAACCTTGCTGAACCACATCTAACACATGTAAAATAAAAATATGTCAACTTTTGGTATGTTTGTTATCTACCACAAAAATTTTATTGTGTTAAAGAAATTAGTTTATTCTGAATTTTATTAATTATTGGTGTATTTAAAAAATTTTAATACTAAAGTGAATTATAGGGTATATTTTGAAATTACAGATATAATTAATTATTTAATAATTATATGTGTAATTTTATCTAGGGTGGATTATTTTTGTATAAAAATAAATAGAAACAAGTTAAAAATACCTTTGTTGTCTATTAATAATTTTTTTCTTATTTTTCTTGCATACTTTTTGTTTTGTATTTTATGCAGTTTAATTAAAATGAATGGTTAATAGACAAATAATATTAATTCGTAAAAGGAGGCATCTGGTGTAACTGTGGTAAAACAATTGCATATTTTCAATTTTCAAAAATGTATGTAGAAAAAATATATTCACTAACATAATACAAATACTTTATTAAAATAATTTATTTTTTTTGTCAACAACAACTAGAAAGTTGATGTCAAAATGTATTGTACTTTTTATTTACTTCAAAAATATTAATTGTTTTTATTTAGTAATTTTTTGTTCAATTTTTATATACTCTTAGATTTAAAATTTTTTTGTCAAAACATATCTAAAAATATTTATGGTAGTTTTTTTTCAATTATTATATTATAATAATATCTAAAATGAATGAGTCTTTTTGTTAGATTTTTTAACATTTGCACGGCAAAATTTTAAAAATATCCAACTTTTCATAAGTTTTACAATTAAAAATTGTATGTTTTTGTTTATTTTGTTGATTAGTTTATTAAAAAAACTTGGTTTAGTTGAAAAACTGTTTCATAATATGATGTATACTCTCTAGCAATATATTAATATGTACAAGTGTACGTATAACCTGAATTATGCTGCATTGATTTGCTATGGTAATAAAACAAAAGCATTTGTTTTTAAGATGTTAAAATTTTTAACGGTATATTTTTGCAAAAATTGTATTCTATGCCGGAGACGCAAATATTGAGTGCACTAATTCTGTTTGTTACTGAATATAATTGCAAATTAGATAATTATTTTTATTTTTTTTTAGTTGGTTTAACTAATTAAATTGTGTTAACAAATTTGTTAATGTACATAAAATTATTTATATGTATTTAATAACAATTAGGTAATTATTCTTAAAAATATATGTAAAAACGTAATGTGTTAATTTTTAATAATTCCAAAATATAAAATAGTAAAGTTTGTAATTTTGTCAAAAAAGTATATTCAGTTGAGTAGATACAAATTGTTTTACAATTATAACCTCAAACGTTTAAAAAGAAAAAAAGGGCCGCCCAAGAATCAGATAGTTGGAAGAAATAAAAAAAGATGCTAAGAAACTCCTACGGTCAAACAACTGGAGGAGAAATGCAGCGGATAGGGATGGGTAGAGGAAGAAGCTGGGGGAGGCCAAGGCCCGCGATGATCTGTAGAGCCAGTATGAATGAATGTGTTGGTCTATGTTATCATGATGTTATCTACATTAGAACATTTTGTGTTTAGTTTTTTTATTTAGGACGTTTCATTATGAATTGCAATATAAATGAAAATTATTAAATTATTAAGATATTGATTGTATCAATATAAATATTCTTACATAGTTTGTCTATATTTCATTTAATTACACCTATTTTTGCTGTAACATAATTATTTTTTTATTCTGTAATTTTGCATTTTCTACATATTTAATTGAAATTTTTGATTGAAATAACGTTACAACCATTGAGATTTTTTTGTATAATGCAATTAATATTTAACCAAAGTTTTGCAAAATTACGTAAAACATACAATTGTAATTTTACAATGTATTTGTTTGAACCAATTTTAAAGTTGGTGACGGCAAATGCACGCACAAAAATAATTTAGAAAACTAGCATTATTTTGTTTATAGTGCAGTGTTTATATAGCGTTTAGCCTCAAAATTTTACAAAAGACAATTCTCTCAGGTTTGTTTTAGAACAGAGTCTTAATAAAAATTAAATTTGAGATATTTGACTACTTTACAAGCAATAAACTTATAATCAAAGAGAAGTTTATTTTAATTAATTCTACTACAAGTAGAGGTTTTCATTTTAAAAGACTAGGCTACCAACTGAAATAACCAGAAACGCAGGCAACTCACAAAATAGATCTTCCCATGCATGGTTCCGCCTATACAATATTTTAATGTCAATAATGTTCTATACTATTATTTTGTAGTATTAAGGAATATTATTACATTTACTATTTTAAAATATTATAGTTGTCATAACTGTTATATAAGAGTACATAGTCTAGTACCCTAGGAATAAATAATTTAAAAAAAAAAATTAATTTTAAAAATGTGTATATTTACCTTACTGTTATAAATAAGTTCTACCCGCTATAAGTCGGTAATTCTGAAAAAGCAACTAGGACTAGCAAAAATATAATTTTTTGTACAGATTCTCTAAGAAATTTATATTCAGCCAGCAAATTGTAAATCACTAGACAATAAACGCGGGTATTTTATGGAAATGCTATACAAGCCTTCATTTAAATTTTTAAATCTACTGTCGACAATTTAACCGATTTGTTGTAATTGAAATATAATTGTATAAAGAAAGTTGTCCGTTGATTAGTACGGCTTATACCGACGATTTGTAAAACTTTGATTAAACTTTGCATACTTCTGATATGCCAGTAAACAGTCTTGCAAAATATTTCATATTATCATATAGACATAATTTGGAGTTTAAAAAAAGTTTATATTTTGCACGTCGCAATGATTAAAAACGGTTGGAATCGCATTGTTTACATCTTGTTTATTCATATAAAATGCTAACTTGACATATTTTAGCCTCTCTAGAGCTGTGCTTCACCGACCAGATGTCAAAACAAAAACAGAAACATAATTTTGCAATCGTTTTTAATTTAATTTGAAAATTTTAAGTGCAATTTATCATTAATTTGCAAATATTGCACATACCATTCTAAGGTTATTATTTATTTCAAAAATTGGATTTTAATCAGATGAGTATGCATTTTGATTGCTTCTCGAGCATTGAAAAATAATATTTTGTTTTGCATTTGTAACTATTCTGCAATAGTCTGTGGCAAATCCGACCAGAAAATTGAGTGAAATATGTACTGAAAATAGTCCGTCTTTCTCATTATGCAAATGACTCGCATTCTTGCAGCTGGCAATGGTATGTTTACAATCTTGGTAAAAAAAAATCTTCAAATTGAATATAAATTTTCAACGTCTCGCATTTTATCAATCTTCACTCCGTTAATATAATAACAAATTTCATCAAATAGAAAACATAAAGCATTATAATTTATTGTTGGATATTTTTTACACCCGTTTAATTTACCACTTTTTTTACGTTACCGGTTATACAACAAAAGTTTTTACACGGATAGGTAAATAAATCTTACTAATTAATTAATATGCGTATTTAATTGTTATTGAGAAAATTATTGTTTTAAAGCTAATAAATATGATATTTGTATTTCGTTAAAACGTCATCAAATTGCACCGGCTAAAATATATCAATAGATCCTTCCATGTTATTTATTCTTTATTTTCTTTAACTGATAGCCAAGAATTTTCAATTTTTGTAAATTACCACGTGTTACTTTCTGAAAGAATGGCTTACAACTACCTCTTTAAATTATGTATTGTAGGAGTTTAAATTTTTTCTATAGAATCTAGTTCACTATTGAAATAAATACACATTTAATTTCAATTTGACTTTTAGAACTCGTTTTTTAATGCAGAGATTAAGTAAATCACTTTCTCGGTTTATTATCCGCACTGTAGGGTTATTGATTTATTGTTTACTTGCCATAACTTGCAAGTAAAAAATGTTTTGCAATTTCTTATTTATAGCTATTTCCTAATCAACATCGGACGCAAAATCATATGGCACCTGCAAAAGAATATTATTGCGATAGGAACCGGTTGCAATATTGCATTCGATAGGCACGCTAGTTACTTTGATAATATCTACTTCGCGATCTGACGTGTAAATTGTACCGGCCTCTAAAATATTTTTAGCACCAAAACCGAGCAGTCAAAATAATAATTGGGAAACGCTAAAGAAAATCCTAAAATATATGCTAGTTATTTCTAGTCACAAACATTAACATTTAAAGCGTTAAATAAAAAACCAAAAAAAATTGTTCATGCTGAACATAAATGCAAGAAACTAATTATAAACTAAAATAAAATTAACTTTAAAAAACTTTACAACAAACATTAAGAGTAAAACTTAAAAATCTCGCCCAACAATTATAATTAAAGCCCCTTTTTACTTCCAAAAAATTTGAATTTTTTTTGTTTCAATAGAAAAAAAAACTACTGTGTTTTCTTTCTAGGGCACTCATCAGTGAATATTTAAAAAACAAGAATAAATACATAAAAAGATAAATTTGCAATATGGGAAGAAAAATTAAAACTTTGTTTATATTGATTTATATTGCCATTTACTTGCAAATTTAAAGTAATACTAATACACGTTGAATATAGTTGAAATTTATGTCTTACTCATTTTACTATATTTTAAGCATTAATTGAGCAAAAATATTTAACTAACTTTTAATAAACTAAATAACAAAATTACATAAATTTTAAATTAAAAGATAAAAATTAGTAATTTCTTAGCATACTTGTTTACATAACGTAAATTCCAATTATAAATAAATTTCTAAACACTAAGAAAATGTAGTAAATACAATGTTTATTTTAATCAAAACTAAACATATCTTTATTTTGGATATTAGATTTGCATTTGCAATGTTCGATTTTTTTTTCATTAAACGTAAACATTTTTATTTACAATGTTTCACATTGTTTTCTTCAATTGAACAAAAATTTTATTAATAACGTTAATTCATCTTCATTTAAATAGTGTTTTGTATCCGCTGCTTTTATATTTAATATAATAGTTTGCCATCCATTGGAAGAGTATGCGCTACTATTACCAAATCAATATTTAATTTTATTGTTGATATAGTCAAATAAAATATAAACAGTTTCATCTAGACGTAGTACAAATATACTTCTAATTATTGCAGAATTATTATAATTTATTGTTTACTATTTTAAGAGCCACAAATAATTAGAAATATGGTTATATTAAATTAATATTCAAAGTAATATATTTAAAATATTAAATTAAATTTGATAGCATTTTTTGATAGCAATTTATTGAAGTAAATCTAGTATTGTTAACAAAGAGGCTTGGTAATGCAAGCATATTAATTTTAACTAAACATTTTTTTTCAAACATTTTTAATTTAATGTTTAATTATCCTTTTTTTAAGAAAGTAGAAAAAACAAAAAAATTGTATGTAAACTTGTTGAACATTTTAAATAATTAGTATTTTATAAATAATTGAACACCAACTAAAGTGTATGTTTTAATATGAATTACCGCTGTTAGACAACTTCAATGTTCTAGAAAAATTTTTAAATGAGATCGCGATACATCACTTTGAAAGGGAAAAATAGATAGTGAGAATTTTAGGAAAGAAAAAAATATATAAAAAATACAACAAAATTTAAAAAAAATAAATAATTTCTACATTAACAAAGATAAGAAAATGTTACTGTAAAATATAAGACAAATCTAATTTGATGTTAAAATAATAGTAAATGTTAGTTTAAACATTTTTTAAAATTTTAAACTAATGATGAAAATAAAATGAACATTTTCTGCATTAACGTTTTTGCAAAAAATATGAAGAAATTAATCACTTTAAGTATATTTTTTTATTATTAAATACAATTTATAATACTAGAGCAACAACAACACCAATATGTGCAGCTTGTGGTCAAGATGCAAGATTTTCGAGTTGCGTTAAAATTTTCGATAACTCTTTATGTTAAATTTTTGAAAAAAAAACGTTAAGGTTCTAGAGAAACAAAGATAACGTTATAAACTAAAATAGGCAAAATTTGAAAAATTAAATAATATTAGAATGATTGTTATTTTAGAATGTAGAAATTAAAAAAATTACCAATTTTATTAAAATTTTGTAAATAAGATAGTAAATAAGGCGCAACCACATCAAGGTTTTTTTTTGTGCGAGATGCTTTTGCCGTCAGTAAATGACGCTACGAGTATAAAAATCGGAATTTGAGCGGAAATGCCGTATACATGTAGAATCAAGAACTCTAAAATTTACAAACAGGGCAGTTGGGTCTGTCAACCACTGATCAGCTCATAATAAACTATCAACTTTCTATTTTTGCTTGGAAAATTTCCGAATTCATCAGAATTCATAAAAAACAAATCAAGATTACAAGTGTATCAAATAAAAATTGTTACATTTAATATGTGAAAAGTGATCTTATGCATAAGTGTTCATTCTATTATTGCTGACACATTTTTATATATATTTTTTTATTTTTCTATTAATCAAAATATTCTGAAGCCCCAAGAGTACGTTTTTTGCGTTTTCGCATTTTGATTTTTATACGATATTGTACTGATTTTGTTGTCCATTTTTAAATCAATTAATAATTTAAAATCTACTTTCTCTTCGGTATGCACACCAAACTTTTTCTGTCTTTTGTAAACTAACTTGGTTTCATAATCAACCATTTCCGCAAACTGCTCAAAACTAATTCCGTAAAAACTAACGGCAAATGGTTTTGATAAAAACACTTGACAATCTTCTAATTCTACAACAATAAACTTCCCGTTTATATATACCGCTTATCCAGATGTCGGGAATAGAGCGATACTGTCGGTAAAAACTTCACTTTTTAACCGCATTCTTTAAATTGGTTGAAAAGATTTATTGTGACTGGCGTACGAGGAAATTTATACTTGTTGTCAACTTTGAGTATTACTTACAAACTACGATTTTTATATTGCAAACAATACAAATCATATTCCTTCCTTCTTAATTTTTCCACAATTGCATATACGCAAAGATGTGTTCTAACAAATTATAATTACGCATTTTTTTACTCGATCACTGCTCCAACCATGGTACAGTTTTTTGATTGTTCTGCATAAACTGTTTGAAAAGAATTACCGACTTAAAGATATATGTGTGAATATTTTTGCCCACGTAGGTTAGCGACAGTTTTTTCGGTGTAAACTGTGGCGTCGTGAAGCCTTGTATATTGAGGTATAAAATTATTTTATTTACCATCATTGATGCATCATGATACATTACCAATAGTGCAAGCTGCAACTTGCTTAGAAATTAATGTTTATTTCAGTATTAGGGCTATACATTTAATTCTAATTTGAAAACGAGCATGATCTTTTGCAAACTGTTGCCAATCGTTAAAATAATTAGTTTTGGTTAGCTTATAATGCAGAATAACATCTGTTTTATCAAAACGTGCTTGTTTTATTCTATCCAATTTTATACATACTTAAAAACAAATTTTTGCATTCATAACCTTCATTAATTATAGATTGTTTTATTAACATAATACTACATGAAATAAAATTTTATATAAATCATTTTAATAAAATTTAATTTAAAGCACTGCCTTGCAACAAAAAAAATACCTTCAGTGAATTGAAGCGTTTACACTTGACGTTGCTGATAAACAACGTTTTTTCGGATAGAATTTTCTATTTTTTGTTTATGTTGTTGTGTGCTGTAAGCTTTGTATTTGACTGTGATTAAATCAATCTGTGGTAGTGGTGTTGTGATGAGTCGTTTTTTTTCTAAAGCCACCATTTTATCAAGTTGTCTCTTCTGTGCAAAAATATCAACAAGATAATGTAGATCATCAACTGACAAAAACTTTTAAATTCCAGAACCAAACATATAATAGACTGCTATTTTTTCACAATAAGAAACAAAATGAAACTAAACATAATTTAACTAACCAATTATTTCCAAATTGTTCAATTTCTACACTCTTATTGCTTCATTTTTTTTTCTAATTTTAACAATAATTCATATGGGTTGTTTTCAAAAAATTTATTTATTAATTCACAAATTTCATTAATTGTCAACTGAATTTCATATATTACATTATTGTACTTGTAATAAAAACCCATCTTATTTCCCTGAAAACTAACTTCAAACCAAATGTGGAAAAAGGTAGAACTGACTACTAATTACTAGATGACTCATTAACAATGTTTTACATAGACACAATATTTTAGGTGAAAAAAAAAAACTTTATTCAATATTCATGCGTACACATTAAGATTATTTTGTCATGTTTGTGTGTGTGTGTTTTTTATATGCTTAAAATTGAAGATTACGTAATAATAACAATTTTTTTGGTTTCCGTTCTACTTCTTGTGTGGGCGGCTGTTGTTGTCTTCTTCTTTTTTTTCCAAATTTATTTCCTTATTAACCACCACAAATTTTTCCTAGTGGTCGACTTAATCTTTTTCTGATAGCTCGATAGTTTTTTCATAAAAGTTTATTGGGATAAACTTTTCATTCACATTTCCAACTTAAAAGCAAATTTTTTGTTGTTGTAGTTGTGCATTTGTTTTTTTAAGATTAGATCCACTAAATTGAAGATAATATTTGCTTAGAAAAATTAGCGGTATTTCTTCCCCAACAACTGTCACTAATATTGTTGTCCCATATCAAGTTGTAAAGTTTTAAATTTTTAGCATTCGGTATGATTTACCTGATTCAAGTTCGGATAATTTCTTAAAAGTGCTACAAGGAATAGTCACTTTTTGTAGTTTTTTTTTATTAAGCTCATGATGATTGTTGCTTGCTTGCTTGGTAGGTGCAGACTAGATTAAACAAGTTTTGGTCTTTATTTTATAATGCGGGTATTAGTCATCACATACCTCTTATCGCATTATATGTGAAAAACTGATCATGAATAATTAAACAGTATGCTGTTGTTTCCGGAGGAATATTGTCAACAGTTTCAAATTTCAGGCGAATATCAACGACCCCCAGCGGAGTATCTTTTGCAAATGTGTTTTTTGCATTATGAAAATCTTTGCAAAATAGTTAAGGTAAGGCTCAAAAAGAATTAAACAGTTAAAATTTTTATTGCTATATTGGCGCTGAGATAAATGTTTACTATTCTTTTAAACTGTTAATTTAGTTTTACAAATAAGTACTGTTAAGGAAAATTTCAAAATTTTATACAGGACACCCATTCTAAATTTAAGTGTGCATTATTCCAGGTACACCTAAAAGAGCAAATCATGCGTGCGTTTTTGGGGCCTACTCTGATTAAAACCTTCTTACGCAATACTTTATCTGTTTAATGTCTATGCACCAGAACTTTACTTGTTGAATTGGTACTATTGTGTTTACAACACGTTTTGTCCAGCTAATTAATGCAATCACCTGGTTCTAGCCATTTGCAACGGGCCCACAGAACTTGTATGATGGTGAGTTTAGTTCTACCGGAAGTGAATTTTATTAATGAGGGTGGTTGGTAATTTTTTTATATGATATTTTTTTAAACGTTTAAGTACCTAACAAGTTTTTTGTTTGTTTTAAATTACAACTATTAAAATATTTTAATAATTTATTTTTTATATCATATGTTACTCAATGTGTGCCAATACCTGGTTGGTTATCCATGTTAAGCATCTCTTTTTTATAGTTTCAAATTAACAATAAAAGTAGTATATATTGTTGAAAATTTGCACTATAACACTTACTTAAAATTGATTGGTAAAACGTTTTCGGCATGTTGCCTTCTT